>DWEE01002659.1:0-11303 GCA_018245755.1 Parelbella macleannani
TCTTAAATAGTTAAAAATGAAATACAGGTAGTCAAGATCAATTTCAATGAGGGTAAAGATACGTAGCAATCACAGACCGCTGAAAAGAAACGCGCGGGAACAGCGCGGAGCGGCGGCGGGGGGAAGGGGCACGCGGGTGGCGGGGGGCGGCGTGTCGGACAGCAGCGGCGCACAAAGTATTCGCTGGCTAAATTTTTTGCCAAGTGTCGTCTTGGACGTCTTTGTGGAGCGCGCTCGCCGCCGACCGTCCGACCGCCACTTAATTAATACTGCCGGGGCTTGGGGGCAAACAAATTTGCCCGGCCGTGGCCTGCTACATGGCGACACCGCTTTTAATTAAATTTATCGAGCTTATCTTTCTACATCTCGCACGACGGTGGGAACCGAATGCGAAGATCACTCGACATTTTTAAAATTCTGAATTTCTGTGAGAACAAACGCGACCTTCGGGCGGCGATCGGTTCATCGGCAGTGAATCTCGCTAACGAAATGAAGCGATGTCGAGGGGTGGCAGGTGAACAATTGAACAAATTGCAATAAAAACGGCCACTCGAAAGGTGATTCGTGTCGCTTTGTCTCCGGCCCGCGCGGCACGGCGCCGCTCGCTCCGCTCAATTACAGCGACTGTGGGGCAACACTGCAATGAAGCAATTCATGCGTCTAATTGTGTATTCATTTACATGCTCCTTATTGGCGATCTGCTCCAGGGAATCTTAATACTCCCCAACGTGGAAGCGTCTTAAATATTGCTCAATCGATGAAGCTCCTTGTTGATTCACGCCACTGGTAAGCGTTTTACACTCGGTTAGGTATATGAAGCTGTTGTAGTGAATTAGCGAAAGCGGCGTTGTCACGGCGCGCCGCCTGGATCATTTTTTAGATCACAATTGACAAATGATGAGGTGTCATACGCGAGGGACGCGACGAGGGCGGAGGGGGAGACGTTCGACATGATGATTGATGTCGCGGTGTGTGATACAGATCTAGGTGGTTTTTACGGACGGAGGCTCGTCGCTCGTTCCCAGGCCGCGCGCCGCGGGGCGCCACTGTCACCACGTCCCGGCGCGTCTCGCAGCTCGGCCCTCTCCTGCCGACCTGGATTGACGAATTGATGATGTTATTGTGCCCGTCACTCAGATAAAGGGCCACTTGCCCCTTCGAGTTGTAGAGGAGTTTGAACATGAATAACGATTACAGCCGCTGATACAATAATATGATTGGTCATCCGGTTAGCTTAATCCTGGAACCATACACTGCGTGACGTATGCAGTGCTATTACACTGTCCAGCACCTCAAAATTAGAATAGCCATCAATTATACAAATAAAACTTATTACTGCATTCAATGTTGCTTTTCCAGTCCCTATTTCGTGTACAGAAGCCACGGCATTCCTGAGAATGAAGTTCCGGAACAAGTGCATTATTTTATTACCTGCCTTCGTAACACTACATCTATAATCCTAGAATAGAATAGGCAAAGGAATAAAGTACACTTCCACGTTGTTAACAAGTTAAGATTGCGTCCTACCATGAAATAGGGCGATTGTTTTCTTATAAAAATGTACGAAATTATTTCAGTGAGTCATGAAGAGGTAAAAATACAATGAAAACTGTTTTTAGTTGACGTCGGCCGATACCCTCTTAAAAGCGTCAACGGTACATCACACGCAAACAGCAGTGTTCCTCGCCCTGTGTTATGGTAGGTTCTGTAACTCTGGTAACTCACCTATATTGTTTCTTGTTGAATCCACTATGGTTAGTTTTTTCTGGGCTGACTTCTTTGCTGAACGGGTACTGATGCGCTTTTCACATGATAATGACTTGGTACTGTAATGATGTGGTGGCGAAATCCAGCTATTGGTTAAAATATTTATGTTAAGTAGTGCTTAGGCATTCATTAACCAGAATAATAAGTAAATACAGAAATACGGATGAACAAACGCAACAAAATATGGACACCATGACACTTTTACGTACGAATCTTTACCGCCACCGCAGCTGCATTACTGGCCAATGCGTAGTGCATAACCACAGAAAAAATATATGACATCTAAAACTTGAGCTAATTAGGCGTGGGAAATATAATTGCAAATAAAATGCTTTGGGTTGCTCCAGTGGCCCTGTATAGGATTTTAGAGTTGATGACGGGCAGAAGAAGGAGCACTCGGCGAATCAGGGATTATTTTCGGCCGAAGCGAATTGTAAACGACGGGCCGCTTGCATTTTGTTAATACCTATCCGATATTAAATGCATAATACGTTACAAACATTTATGATTGAAGCTGAGCAGAATGTACAATGAGGGATTACAATAAATCGAGTGTGCAATTAATAAGTGAAGCGACTGGTGCGTCGGGCTGTCGCAAGGGCGGCACGCGCGCGCTCGCCGATCAAAGGGACCTGGGACCTTGCAGATTAATCTTCGACCCTTGCACACTTGAAATGAATGCCGATTTTTGAGATACGTGTAGAGTATTAAACGAGCATTCGAATAATAGTTAATAAAACATTGGAATCAACTGTTTATTTTTTAAACATTTCTAAATAATCCATCGGTACGAATCTTTAAGAACTCTGCATTCGCTGTAAAATATCTCTCATCAGGTTTCAGTTAAAAAAAAATACAATATTTAGAATACCTGACAGCATATCCACGTACATAGATACATACATAGAGATATACACATATATGTATACACATATATACTCGTATGTGTAACATAACCTCTCAAACAAACGTTACGAAAGGGTAAAAGTTAGCAAAGTTAAATCAGGCTCCACATCAAAGGAAAGCCTGACAGGGGTCCTTGCAGGTCGCTCTCAGCGAGCGCGCGAGGGGCGAGACGGAAAGAACGATTAAGGTGTCGAGGGTTCGGATGTTTGCGCGTCTATTAACAATGAGTGCGCTCCCGGCTCCCCTCTCGCCGGCCGGAGCGTACTCATTCAATTAAATATTTAACCCTCGATGGGGATGAACTCGTAAAAATTTATTACGTGTAATCAAATTTCAAGTATAAAAGGATGTGTCGGATGAATTACTGCCGGGCAGATTAGACGGAAATCATTAATGATTTATATTACCTTTGACGTTTATAATTGAATTCGACGTCAATATTAATACTTATATCTAAGTTATTAGCTGCGCCCATTCTTCCCATCGTCATATACTAATTAAATGTTATTTATGGTCGGAATGAAAGAGTGATCAAAGCTGTTTAATATAGATATCATCAATCTTTTTACATTCCCCTTTTGCACGTGGTCTTCGTTCAGAATAAGAATTGTGTAAATCCTAGTGTGCAACGCTGGCTATGACTATGACTTTATACTTATAAAGATATTTACATAATATGGTGTCTGAAAATCTAAATTTTTAAATACAGAAGAAGTTTCAGAGCGTTTATTATGTACCTATATTGTTTACGGAAAGTACCAGCAGTAGGTGATTGAGAAATAAATTTACTTATAATTAAGAGATGAATGAAGAAATAACTGGTGGCGGGTTGCGGGGGGCGCGGGCGGGGCCGTGCCGACGCGGGGGTTCATAGGTAATGACGTGTTCAGGGTGGCTTCTTATTGTGACTTGCGGAAACGCAATTAATTTGTTATCATCATCGCCAGCCTGTCTTACGTCCCTGAGGAGTTTTTGTCCGTAAAATCCACGCTGGGCATTCGGCTTTGGATGGCAGAATACGGCTTTTTGCCTTGTCTACGCTGCTGCCCGTAGACAGTCAGGTCATGTAACCCTGTGGATGTATTCTTTCTCCGCCCTAACTCAGGTAGCAATGTACACTATCAAACACCAATAATTAGCAATAAAGAGATATATATTACGAATAAACAAAATTATTATGTAATTAAATTATTTCAGTTGCGAGACTAAAAGGAAAAGATACACTCGAAGAAGTGACATATAAGAACTGAGAAGGTAACAGTATCGGCTGGCGTTAGGTTCGATAGTAGCTTTACTTGAGAAATAAATATCAGTACACCAGTCATCAAACAGTCCGCCCTGAATTTTTACTAGTCACGTTTCAATCGTATCATTTTGTTGCTGCGGTGTTCCCGGAGCGCCATCTCGGCGGAGTATTTTCAAAAGGCACAACAAAGTTGCTTCTACAAGTCCAAGGATACGTTGTAGCTCTTCTGCTGGCTGACTTATAGTACATGTCCATTCGACTAGCGCTCACTTTAATCGCTGGCTGACCTTAAGTTTACAGCAATTACGAGTTCGTAATGTAGTTAGTACAATGTTCGGTTTCTCTATCCCCTTTTCTCCAGTGGTTAGTATACCTGATTGCTAAGTGTGATTGATTGCTGTGCCGGTGTATCTATAATATATTATTATTTATAATACGTGTAGGTTATCAGCTGTTTGCTTAAAGCCACCTGACTCTGCATTAGGATGATGGCATGGTGATGGGATGGGATGTGTGAATACATCCCAAAATATTATTATTGCAAAATGTTAATATTACAGACACAGAACCCGGACCGGCAGCGCTCGAACATAGGCGGTTCCGTGAAGATGCTTTTCATTACGACCATCGACGCCTCATATCGCTCGGCGGGGCGCGTGGCGGTGTTCAGTTCTCCTATACTGGTTACGATTCAATCAACTTTGCTCTGTATTTACTTACACATGTAATCGTAACTATAGTGTTCTTAGGATCATTTAATTTTCATTTTTAGTAGATTCGTTGCGAGAATCATAAGGCTGGCCTACTTCGGTTAACGTTCTTAGTTAAAGCCCGTCGTGCCACGCGCTACTTCAACTTTTCTATAAAAGGATGAATATCAAACGTTCTCCATAACTGAGCACACCACAAACATTTTTTCTTTATTCAATTATCAAATTGAAGTAGGTAAACGCCCCGAAAAACTTTTCGGAGCCAAAGAGCGCGCTGAACGCCGTGAAGACGTTTTTGATTATGTCAATTGACGCTTAATGGTGTTAGAGCCGCCGGAGGGGCTCATCATCGGTAGCTCAGCCTCTTATCTCCCTTCCGATGCCGTAACGAAATTTGTCTGTGTAGCAGCTCGGAAAATCAACGACGGACTGTTTCCGGGGTCTCTCTATATTATTATAATGATTTTGGCTTAGTCACTACAATTCATCATATTTACAATACCACATAGTATAACATGCTTTATTGCATACTAAAACACAAGAAAAAGATATATAAAAACACAGAACAATGCAATAGCCGGCCTTATCGCTCAAACTGCGTTTTCTCTCAAGCAACCTGTATGCATCGAAGAAAAACAATTAAGAAAGAGAGAGGTTAGGGTGTGCTGAATTAAGAACGAGACTTAGAACACAGATAACAACACAGACTATGTAGAAGGTAGCGGTCCACAGGGGTGAACAGCATACAGAAGGAAGTTAAAAGTGAAGGAATAAAGATGGAAGAACAAGTATAGTTACGGCACTATCTATAGGTATAATAATAATACGTGAAACAAAAAATATGCCCCCCTTTTTACGAAAATTGCGCGAACGGAAAAGTATGAAATTTGGCACATTTGTAGTTTATATAGAGAAGGAGTGCAGACACACGTACCCATGATTTATCGTTAACTGATTACTTTCGGAACAGTTTTAAAATATTTATAATATTTTCGATAAAAAAAGGCAGGTAGCGGCGACTAGTGGCAGAATAAGCTTTTGTTTACGCTCACAATAAGCGACGGACCCATTTAATAAACAGACATTCGTAAAATAATTTCGGGGCACTCGAGCTAGTCGCGAGGGGCCACGTGCTAGAGCGCGCCGAATTAATTCCGTGCGCCTTCCCCGCGCCGCTCCGCGTCGCGCGCTCGTAACATGCACAATTTGACAAATGCGCTACGTGCTGCTTGCGATCATCGTAACGTAATCTCAACGTTCCACTTGTCGCATTATTCGCTCTGAAATTTGTAATTGTTTTCAAAGCATGACATCGTGATACTTTGTCTAATATTTTGTTAAGTAGTCAGTTGCACATTTACGATTACTTTCCTAACAAGCTTTTCCTTATTTACAGGAACTAGGAAACATTATGGATTTTAATAATGAATCAAATGAATGTAACTCAACCAGTTAATTTTCTGCTTTCTTTCTCTCGTAAAATGAGGGCTTACCTGTTTGTTTTGCCTTTTATTCCTTCAAAATATTTCAGATACCTACTTATGATGGAAATGCTGCCTTACCCAAACTTCAAGGGCAGCAAGTGTTAGAGATGTTAGATCTAGGTGGAAGGGTGGCAGTGGCACCATATCAATGTCGGTCGTATGAGGGGCAGACGGCCGCCGCGCGCGGCTCGATTGCGAGTGGCCGGCACACGTGCGCGCGATATTAAACTCCGGCGGCTGCGTCGCGCCGTTCGTCGCTGACTATCTCGACGCGGAGTGCGTCACCAATCTGCACGGTTACAATGAGATTCTGTACAGGGCTTGCTTTAATTAGCATTGTTGCGATCATTTTTATACAGCCTTATCTGACTCCTGCCTTTGGGAGCGCCTGTTATCAAATACCAAGCGAAGAAAAACCGGACGATACGTTATATTCGTTTATATTCATGTGTATAGCCATGTTTATAAACCTAGACGTGGGGGCGAAGATAGTATGTTGGGTTCGACAGCGGCCTGTCGATTGCTCGTGGAAGCGTGGAACCTTCCATTTACGAGTAAATGTAGCATTTGCATAACGCAGGCTGCTTCACTCGAGCCGCGAGCTCAGCGGGGCGATGTTCAGCTTTTATATTTTAGTTTAATGCTCATTGTATATCAGTATTGTCCATTTCGTATTTAAATTTAATCTCAACATCAGGCACACCACGAATTGAGATTTTAATATTAAAAAGAAAAGTCACTTTTTTGGACGACAAAAATTCAATACATATTAAATAAAAGTCCCCTCTTATGACTACTCCACTACCGGTGAACATTGATATTAGAATGTGCAAGTGCTATTATGGGGGCAAAGCCAAATAAATTAATAAATCATGGTACGTAATTCGGTCAACAAATAAAACACGTGTTCAGTGCTGGCGGCGCCGCGGAGGGGACGTAATTCGCTATACTCATCATTATTTGATTTTCAATTGGGCTCGGTGCAGCCGGAACGCGCTTATTGACTCCGCGGCGCCCCCGCAAACCGCCCCCTGCTCGCCGGAACCTCCGTACGGGCATATTTGCGCTCGCTCACGTGTTTTAATTCCTCACATATTTCGCTCCGGCAAAGCTTCAACCGTGAAATTCAGAAGGAAAATAGATACCTACATACGGCTGTTGATAAATGAAAAAGTGGCGCGGGTGGTGCGGAGCGCGCCAGGCACGCGGGCCGGCCGGAGGGGCGCACCCGATATATTTGCGCGTGTAATATCTGCTTTTATTAGTTTTTTCGTGGCGACAGCCCTCGTCGATCCGCATGCTCGCTTTGATGATGCGTTCCGGTTCTAGCAGGGGGCGTCCCTTGCACTTGATCGAACTTCTTATTGTCATCGTTTCGGAATCATCAGCCGTACCCGATCACGGTTATTCGGGTAATTCGATATAAGCATCGCTGCCACAGTGATTTCATCGCAAGGTTCAGCAAAGGAGCGATTTTACGGGCGCTCGCCGCTCGGCGGGCACGCTTCGACCGCTCTCAATTAACGCACCGTGCTCGTTTGACAAATTTCTAATTCAAACAGTGGCTGGCGCATCGCCGCAGAGCGACGCGCGGCACGCGGCGGGCACGGCACCAACTATGCGCCGCGCACGACGGCTGCCCGCGTGTGTTGCTGCTGATTGTCAGCTTGCAGCCCACTTGTGTTTATAATCTCACCGAAGTCTGACTTCTCATTGCTACGGACGAGTTGTATCGGTATGCGATTGGATTGACGTACGCCTAGTTCCATTGTCATGAGACAAATAATAGTCAACATTAATGACGGGTTGCTTACGCACGCTGCGTTCCGACACTTAGGCAGAACGAAGCTTAGACTTGATATGTTGAACAAGATTGCTAGAAGTCGGCACTACAATAGAACAGAGGGCGCAATGGAAGAATGCGATCGCGTGGGAATGTTCGCCAACACTGACCGGCGACCGCTTCCGAGAAGCTGGCCGCGCGGGGCCCTGCGCGTTCGTCTCCGGCGTGCGACACTATCGGCTCGCCTATCTCACTGTGCTGTGAGTCAGGGAATCTTATCGCATACACGCTGATATGAAATAGAACGCATCCGCGCTTTCCAACAGACGGGATCGCGGCCAAACGCAAGCCTATCAGATGATAAAAAAAATACAGTTATCTTCTTGAATCTAGAGATCTTATCAAAACGTGGTTCACTTTTTATTGTAAGTATTAGAAGCTAAAAATTTAATTATCTGATTGGTTTGTCGGTGATGGACCGACGAATTGTAACCGGTCTTGGTAGATGAAGTTTTGCACAAAGAATCTTTATTTGACGAAAAAATAAGCAGTGGCAGGATTTCTAAAGCTTGTTAAATATTGTATTTAGCGTTGCCGAAGTTAGCTATTTTAAAAATCAGAAACGTCATCATAATTAGTATTGGATTGGGAATAAATGACTAGTAAATTTTTTGAAACGAATCGTGGGTGACATACATATATGTATGTATGTAAGTTGCAATTTGAATTGAAGTAAAATAACTTTCATCGCGATTGAGACATTTATCGAGGCTAGCCTATATGTAAAAGACTAGTGTAAGAGGAGTAAGTCAGATAAGGTAGCATCACGCCTGTAATCCCCGAAAGGGTAGGCAGAGGAGTGTAGTACACTCCCACGTTTTACCAGTTACGTTTAATCCCCATAGAATGGCTGGTGAGCATATTGCCCTATACCGGGCACAATTTCAGACTCTGGGTCACTACTACAAAATCTAAATTAGATAAATTTTAATAGCACAAGATCCAGGATTTGAACCCAAGACCTCCCGATCGGCCGTCGCGCTTGCAACCACTCAACTAACGAGGCAGTCAGTTGAGGTATTTGTTCTCAGCCTGTTCCGTAAGGGACATGATGTGAAGATATTCATCATCAATGTGAAGATATTTATTATCATCATTATTCAAAGTCCATTGAAACATAATACCTATATTCATAATGTAGAGAGTTACATTATCCTTTATAACAGGCATTCACGGTAAATTATATAGGTATTGCAATCTAAACTATTTTAAATGTAATAAATGTTTTCTTCCTCGTTTGTAATTGTCCATACCACCATGTGTCTCATACGCGTCAACAAAAACACAGTTACAGAACTTTATCTAATTTCTTCCGCATTAGTCGCACAAAACGAGTCAATAAAAATGTAGATATGGCTAGTTTATAGTGGCTAGTGGCTAGTGGCTAGCGACGGTCATTATGCAGTTGCCTCAGGGAGTGTGCGTGAGGTCCGCTCGTCACGCCGCGCGCCGCCTGTCCGCCGCCATTAGCGGCTGCTATTGCGAGCTCCGCCGGACATACTTGTCACTATGCTCAATGTCATCTGATGGCTCGCTACTGGTAATAGGTTATGCACATATACTTACTCTATACTTGGTACGTCTCCGAGGTAGGCACTTCTGTTATCATTATGCATAATAGTGAATAGTAATTTCCTCCTCTATTAGTAGTTTATGTAGGTTCAGTTATCAAAGACGAAAACTTGGAAAATTAGCTAGTAGGTATTCCAATAGGGTTTACGGTTTTTTTAGCGGACTTAATAGATAGACAGATAGATATTGGTGACATGATAGCATATTAACCTAAATGGACGACGTCGTATATTCGGGCGGGCCGGTTCGCGGAGCTGCCTAGTTCTGCGAAGCGGGACGCGCGATCGACGAGCGCTTTATAAATCTGTCTGGCAGCAAATTCCGAGTTCGTTGTCCGCTCGCGATTGCTTTGTTATATTTAGTATTGGATAGCTTATTTTTGAGTGCCGCCGCGGTTTTATTGTCGGAACACGTATGTAATGACGTAATGCAGCAGGGCGCGCGCGGGTCGTCGGCGCGGCTCGGGGCGCCGCTGCGCGTCGGGTAGAGGACGTGACGTGACACTTATCTTGTTGCTTCTTCAAATAGAATGCGTTGTGTGTACGTAGGAATGTTAAGGAACATAGGAACTTTTAAGAATGAAAGTTTATTGCTCTCCTCGTAAATGTACGAATTGACTACAGTTTTCCTGAGGTAATATATCCTATTCATCGTATAATTAAATGCGCTATAATGCGACCATTACCAGATGAATTCAATTACCTATGTAGAGACAGAAATAGCATTTTGTCTACTATATGTGCATTGTGCATGCAAAAAAACAATCAAAGAATGATAAACCTCACGTAATGTTAGTCCAATTACCGAGTAAAACACCATTATTCCACTTGAATTTTTTCCACCGTTTTCTAAAAGGCAATTTGACATAGACAGGAAGTAACTGGGCAGACGGTACTCCTAAAGGAAAAGACAGTAGTAGGTACCTATTTGGTATTTATTCCTGTAGAGTATTAAACTAACATTTAGATGTCAATTCTCTAACTACATTCTCCTTTACTACGAGAGATTATGTAATTATTTTTATTATTTTCATATTCTGCTTTCGCATTCTGTTTTTATAGACTTTTATATTGATTTGGGTTCTTATTTTCACTTTTATTCGCTGCTTCAGGAAAGTATCACAGACTTGACAGCAGAGCAATATCTTAGTGGGACGTCTTATGTAGGTTTCACTGCTTGTCATATAGTACCTACAACTCGAGGAACGAACCTACACTTCCGTACCCACATATGCACCCAAAGGTGCGCAGGTATACTGGTGTGGTTCTCCGGTCTCGTTACAGCAAGTGATTTTATTAGTCTTAAAACAAAATTTTTTGTCAATGGGTGTGCGTTAGGATTTAAACCGGGGAAATTGTCTATCTGTAGGTATGTTATTGTGTTATCGGGTAGCCGATTGTCGTTCACAACATACCTTGAATTATGTACAGTGTGAGACCAACGATCAAACATCTTGTACTTATTTATGTTTTTCCACCTTCCACTTACACGAACCCTCACATTTACTCTTGAGGGCTATTGATGGTTCGGGGTGGACCTTAAGAGTACCATCAATAGCATGTGCAAAGGTGCAGGGCCGCGCGTGCCGGACGATGACAACGGCAACACTCAACAGCGACCACGGACTGAAATGTACGTCATGAGGTGTTCATGGCGTACGGTGAAGCAGCTCGCTATTGGTGTTAATAGCTCGCTATGAACACAAAGGGCGGCGCGCGGCGCGCGAGGGGCGGAAGCAATAAAGCCGACGAGGGTCACTTAACTATTTTTCTAAT
>DWEE01002660.1:0-11303 GCA_018245755.1 Parelbella macleannani
ATAATAAATATATCCAGTTTCAGTTTCCAGTTTTTGGAATAAAAAATGGCGACAGTTACTAAACCAGAAACCCTTTGCTGAAATGTAATTGCTACTAAATACCTACTGAAGTTTTAAATCCTCGTATACCTAATGTCAATGCATATAAATGCAACTATTACATTATGTGAAAACAGAGACATACTTTCACAGGCGAAATTTGATCTAAAAATTACTGAATGACTGAATTCTGGGCTTAATTGCAACAGCTTTAGTGTAAGTATACCCAGCTATTTAACCAATGTAAACTTGCCTTGCACTGATCGTGTCAGGTTATATGCAGCCTTGAACAGTAGAATGAAAAATAATGTTAGAAAACGGTAACCACAGCAACAAATAGGTTAAATAAAAGATTTCTAAATGTCAGGGTGTTTGAACCGCAGCCAGTCGATTAGTAGACGTTCTGAATGTACGAAGTATTGCAGTGAACACAGTCAGATATAAGTAGGTAAATGGAAAGCTTTGACAATGCCTGGGTTTTCGATTCGCTCGTTGGCTTTCTGCATGGACCGGTTTGGAATGTACCGCTGCAAACGTTCATCGAAGAAAAATCTCTGCGTATGTATCTCGTGCTATTATTTAATAATTAAGTAGGTACAAAATCGACATCGATAAAAATTAAATTATCTTTATTTTCAGCGTTTGAGCCAAGTGACGACGGACAAGTTATAGACAGGCCTGAATATAAAAAGATTCACGAAGAATATCGAAACCTGGTTTGTACCTACTTCTTAATTAGTTACTTATAAGATATTTTATATTTGAATAAGGTAGCGCTACGTTTGATACTAGCTACTTTTACACCATCACTTAAAAACATTATCTTTACCTGTACATAACATTAGCATATTCTCTCTACAGGCTTTCTGGTTACTTTTAGACATTAGGTCAGTTTAGCTCAGGCTCAGCTTTGGACCGGAGAGGAATTGGACGCAATAGACCCGCATGATGACCATTATGCCAATTAAAATTTTACTGGTAGACTGACAGAAGATGCTTAAAACATGGAGCTCAGTAGCGTGTTATTGGAAAGGTCTATAAGGTCTATATATAAGGAACTGACAAACACGTTAACAGGCTTATATTATTTAATGTACCGTGACGTTTTCGTTAAAGTATGCTCGCCATCAATCTTTTTATAGTTAGACACGAGTCTTCTCTCAAAAAGAGCAGATTCATGATTATCAAGCAATCCAAACAATATTATTTTTAAAATATTTCAGGTGGACGTGATGCTGGGCTCTTTTATGGACGACATAGGCATCACGGCGGAACAGTTTGAGACGGCTTGTCAATTGTCAGCTGGAGACCTGGCCGGCTTGCCTTCGTACTTCCACAAGCGTTTGTTCGAGCAAATTTGGGCTGCCAATGACTATGAGATGTTCGTCAAGATGATGACTCATAAAAATGTTGAGCTTCAGCTACAGGTTTAAATAATGAATTATTACTAAATAGCATATATTTTTCGAAAGAACCTTAACTTATCTTCAAAAAATAATACATATAAACAAAATAATTACTTGCAGGCTTTAGAGCTCATAGAACAGCGCTACGGTGCAATGCCCAGTTTATTTTCTGCGGATCAAGAAGATTTGGAAACTTCAAAGAGCGATGAAAGTATCGACTGGCCAGACAATGATGACGTCATGACCGAAATCAAAAAGTAAGAATAATTCTTGTTAGCTGTTTTGAGAACCCACAATTCTTGTATTACGTTAAATTATTATAGGATAAAGTGCCACATACCTCCGTCCTTACAGACCTCCCGTGATTATTTTATATTCACCAATATGTTCATATACCTACACTGATATGGATTTCGGGGATTTTTAAGTCCCCAATCAATCAGTAGGTACTAGACCTATTCAAATTGCTTAAATATTACATCCGATTTCGTACATTTCCAGATTACAATTACAAAATTTTGAAAATACAGATGAAGTCATAACTGTCCCGCCAGAAAGGGTTGTCGCTGAAAAGCAAACGCTTCTGTCGAAATTGCATACCTTCGAAATGACGGAGGAAAAATTAAAACCGACTACAGTTAAAATGTCAGAATCGCAGAATATTGCCGAAACAAAACTACCACAGAAAGTTGAAGTACATGCACATTTAATCTATTTAATTAATCTTTGTTATTCAGAAGCACTTCTACCTCTTTCCGCCTGCATTAAAATTCTTTGACGCCAAATCATCCCTTATCTAACGTGTTACTTCTACCATAGCTACATTTCACAACACTTTTATCATATGGCAATTTATTTGCAATACACTGCTCACAGTATTATTTCTTTTCTTTGAAGAAATTAAAATATATCCCGGTTGAACAATTTTCAGGTGAGCGAAGAGGAAATTCGGATTCGTCAAGAATACTTAAAACAGCAGCGGGACAAACTATTAGCTTTGAAGAAACAAGTACGTGAAAAACAACTTGATGATGAGAATCAAGAATCTGCAGGTATGAGAGATATAATATCATTTCCTGTCAGTATTTCGTAGTCATGCGTGAACGCATCAGATTAATCAATAGGTACAATATACTTTATTGCATACTACACTTACGAGAATAGTACATATAGTACACATTACAATAAAAAACCAAAACGGTGGCATGCAATAGGCGACTTCACCGGTCATGTACAGATTTCTTCCATGCAACCCACGCATTTCAGGAAAACGGTTGTTGATACAACCCATTTTTTAAAAGACTGCAGTATACATTTACAAGAGATTAATTTCTGTACGTGGAATTTGTACACCATTATCTTACTGATTATTTCCAATATCTCACTAGATGGCGAAGGTTCCCTCAAAAACACCTCAAGGCCTCGTTCGGCTAAAGTCGCGCAGGCCGTTCTCAAAGGGTCGGCGCCGGAGCCACCTTCAGACGCTATGCAGTTGCGTCGAGCGCTCGCCTTGAAACTCAAGACTGAAGTGGTCGAAACTAGCCACTCGCTTGGTCATGATAAATACCTTCTCTTAAACAAATGAGGAGCTAGGAACATGTAACATTATTAATATATTTCACGCCAGGTCGCTTTTTGAATGGGCAGAACACCGAGCGCCAAATGTCTTAACCCTTTCAAACCTGACGAGTTTCTTCTACTTTCATCAATTTCTTTATACAAGCATTCCTCTTTCGAAGATTTCTAACTCCTCAATCAAGTTGAGTTTTTGGTCTTCTTCGGCATCTGCATCCATCGTCATTCACACTATATTTATCTTCTGCATCATTCTTTCTTTTTTATTTATTCTACATGCAACGAAGCATGTCCTTCTCATTTTTACACCTATTTCACACAAAGCACCTTCTATAAACATGAATTAAGAAAGCGGTCGGCGAGTGTCAAGCCGCATGTTCTGCGTAAAAATCTTATCTCGATCCTATTTTTTACTTTCGTCCTGTTTCTTATTAGAAAATTGTTAGAGCACTTAAAATACACCATAACTTATCGATTTGTCTGTACTGAATGCAGCTAAAATCGTTTTCTGTGATAACTACAGGAGTAGATTATTCCAGAAGAGAAGGATATGGAACCCTACAACTTAATGACCTAATTAAATTAACGGATGGTGTCAATGTCAAGGTTACCGGCGCCAAATGATTTGTGTAAAATCAGTAATTAGCCAATTAGTTATATAAAAATAATAGCAAGCTAAAATAAAATATTCACGAGTTGTTCGGCACGGGAATCTTACTTCGACACACGAGTAGTATAATTTATATCTAATAAAGTATTTTAATTCTGAAGTGTAGTTTTAATAAAGTAAAACGATTTAATTAAATTTCTAGATACAAAGTAATTTCAGCTCGCAGAAAAACACCACATAATAAACTACTCCAGCGGTCATACTACATATAAGCTCTATTTGATATTAGGAATCATAACATAATCATTATCTTGGCTGCACTGTCTAATGTTTTAAGCGTATGCAAAACTGTCAAAACTAATATTTTAAACATAATTAATACATATAACCTTAATAGTATTTGGATTAAATGTGTATTATTATAAAAAAGGTAAAAAATATGTGTACGTCCCGTACTGTCAAGAGCCAACGTTACTCTGTCCAAATTCATAAATAATTAAACTATAGTTTTTTTGGCCATCCAAAATAATTCTTCAATACGTATGAAAACAACGTTCGGTGCAATTATTAGTAGCAAATAATTCAAAATTTTTCAATTCAGAGCACAAACAATTTATTTCGTCCGCATTGGATCTGAATTCAATATATTTACCGCAAGTGGCCTACGTATTAAAAGTACAGAGTCAACGAGTGTTTATATTTTTCAATCAAATTTATATGAAACAGGTACAAAAGTAAATCAAAAAACAATGTTATCGTATTACCTTATATTTATATTGCTTACTTAACTAGTGACATAATAATAGCATTATAGTAAGCCTATTTATTTTACACAATTTGCCAATAGGTAAATCTATTTTTAATTTTATTATTCCGTGTATAAATTAGTTTACGATGGTCGCCCACCCAGACAGTTAAAAAATAGGCATCGTTACACTCTACTTCCACCTACAACTTCGTATTTTCAAATGGATAGATTATTTCAAGGAATATAAGAATCGTGTGATCTAATTGACAGCTATATATAACATTACGTACGTGGATGTTGGCAGATCACAAAATAAAGTCATTACATAAAATATTAGATATTTACAATTATCTGACAAATCCGTTCCACGTAAGTAATAATTCAATTTTGCCTCGCGTTGACCGTGCTTCTTTCACTTTTGTACACTCACAGATGTTTTAACGAACACGGTTATAGAGCTATTTGAACGGGGAGGGGGACCGTAAGAGAACAATCTAGTTCGCTTGCTCAGTCGCTTCTTGAATTGAGGTTTTGTTTTAAAAAGATTCAAATTAAAGTTTGTACTGTTTAATTGTTCAGAGGAAAACTTTCATTTGAATGAATACATTGTTTTAATAATTGTTTAATCGACTTAACAAAACAGTTAACAGTCATATGGCATGTACGTCACATCTAAACGACTATCAACTTGTATAACCGCAGCAAGAAACGATTTTAAACTCCCTATTCAATTATCCACAAGTATCATCACGAAAAAAAGCAGATAGTCCTTTTTAAAGTTTATTTTCACAGAGATCAATAGTTGTTTTGTCAAATATATAAAATTGATATGTATCTCTAGGGCAGATAAAAATTTGTTTAAAAAAAAAATTTTAGGGTTAGCGTTCGCCGAGGGGCTCCAATGAAATTGCCAAATAAGAATCACAAACATATCACGCAAATCGATACAAATTAAATACACGACGTGTATGACCAACAGTTCACGGGGACGTGCATGTTTCATTTATATGAATTTCTTATGTTATGCTCTCTTTGGATAATTTGAGATAGCAGATATCTGTACAGGATTAATTTGTGAAGGACACTCTCGCAATCTATAAATAAATCACATTAAAAATATATCTTACATTTAAACAACACATACAATTACGACGCTGACGTTAAGTTTAAACTTAACGACACAAGGTAACAGGATTAATTAATAATTTAAACAAATTGAAATTTATCAATTATTTAGACATTTTCACATATTACAGTGACCCTCTGGAGCAACATTTTATTTCAATATATTACAAATGTAAAAGAAAGTCGGAGAAAATGTTTTCAAGGAGACATTAATGATTCCGTACATGTATAGATATTGTTTTTCTAAAAAAAATCGTTAACCCGATTTTTTGTACAATTGTATTGTGGTTATTGTGACACATCAGTTGTATTAGAGCAGACAACTTGCAATCAAATAATATATCTGACCATCACTGCGTCCGCAAGACACTCACACTGAATAATTTTACTTGTGCTTTGTAAATAAATATCAAATTATGTCGAATACTTGACCGAAACCTATACTTAATGGAGCAAGTTGGTGGATGGAAGCAACCATTGCACGTGGGAACAACAGAGGAATGCCTACATAATGCTTGACACACAACATGTACGATAACATGTCACATTCCATACAAATCCAATATTTTAACACAAATATATTCTAAAATATATAATTATGGGACAGTTATGAAAGTATTCAATGTTAGTGTGTACATCAATACACACATATATATATATACGTTCAATGTTTATATACATCATGTATCAAATACACATTAATAGATCGATCGATCCAATACAATTTGCAGTGATATCCAATTGTATATTCTCGTTTATGAAAATTAAGATATCTTTATGTGAAATGCAAATTTCCACAAAAATTAAATATATTTAAGATACACCCATTTAAATATCATTCAGTCGTACGTGCGTGAAATAATATGGAAGAAGGTGAAATATTTATTTAATGCATCTTATTCATTACATTGTTAAGTTACCTCGAGACCACTGATGTTGACGAGAGTCCTCGCAGCACTAACTACCAATCCACCTGCTTACTGTATCGGACATACATTTTAAATTCTAATTATATTTATTATACAAATTCACACGTCAAAAACCCATTACGATATCTCTTAAAAAACAGCTCTCATATCAAAGTATAAAATTTGTATTTTTTAAACAACTATAACTATTATTTTGACTAATTTTTTATTGTTTTGTTTCGGCCATTGCATTAACGTCTGTTGAAAATCTATGTATAATGTTGTAAGTTTGCGGGTCGATCATCACGATCGTGCAATCTCTTAAAGCTCATCATATCTCTGTCATGTACTGATCATCATCAGTAAAGGTCTGTACATTGTTTAGAATTATCGGTGTAACATGTAAATGGATGATTATTTTACAGACAAAGCAAACAAAGTCCACATGAGATAATAAATAATAGTAGACAGACAATAGTCAGTGTATTGTAATTTGTACAAAAATAAGAGATCAGAGTATAACCAGATTGTGATTACATTACATTGTGGACTGACCCTAATGGCCCATTTGGGCAAACCAAGTTTCTTGCAGTGTTGTAACCCATAAAAAAAAGCATGCAAACCTTTAGGTATCCAAATTTTTGACGTATTTGTGTTAAAACATAAAATTCTGTTCATTTAAAATGATATAGAAATTAAATAACTATATTTTGGGAATTAAAAATATTGATCCACATACTTGTAGAAGAGAAACTTGATTTGTCAAAATGGTGGCTTAACCTTACTATGTAAGGGCAAAGTAAATGCAAGTAAGTACATTTTAATGTATGATACATTTGGACCACTTTGTAACGTTCATTGAATATTGCGAATTGTTCCAAACTGCGTGACCCAACATAGCTATTTTATTATGTCAACAGTAACTATAATAATATATATATTAAGGTTATATACAAATGAAGAACAATATATCTACGGGTTATAAATAGAATACTCGAGAGCTAATTAAGTAATCTTAAACTATCAAACAAGAAAATAAAGCTTTTCCAATGATCTAAAAAACCACATTTAAATATGAAAAAATATAATGCTGAATGTGAAATAATAGAAAATTTTTCAAACTGTATTTATTCAGAAGTGAAAAAATAATTGCTGTAAGGATTGATATTGATTAGGAGTGCTAGTTGAGTAACCTAAGGTTCAGATATTTCAATGTAGATTGATAGATTGCATTATAACATTCTAAAATAACACACCTTAAGAAGCTGTCGAGTACCCGATAAAATGTATATTGTAATAAAATAAAATGGTTCTTAATCAGATACGGTTATCACATATACATTTCTATACCAGATATTATATAAAAAAATAGCTACAAATAATCATAAGCAAGACGGAAAATAATTGTGTTGCGCGAACTGAAACATAGAATCAAAAATATATTAACACAACTGAAATCTACCTTCGCGTCACCTGCACCCACGGCCCGACTATTAAATTATGAAATGATAACTGCAAATTATTTCTCTTCATTTGCAAATTTGTGGCATAAAAATTTGGATCTCAATTGTGGATAACGATAAAATTAAGTGAATTCACGTTAAAAAAAAATATTATAATAGGAGAGAAATTAATTCGTGCGTTGGGATCCAAATTAACATGCTGTGACAATGGAACGGAGACATCAGGAACTGTGCATTCGATGTTCAAATCGGTTGAGCTTTTCAGAGGTGTTTATGATGCTGGATAATTGAATAATAATGTACAGACCAGCGTACTAAGTTATTCACTGAGTTTACTAGGCGCAGGTAAGGCGTTTCATTTACATAAGAGACTTTGTAAGTGAAAACATTCCGTAGTGACTATAACGCAAGAACAATATGAACATCAGTGGAATGCTCATATATTAGATTAACATGAGTATTTACAATGTTTTAACAGAGTCAACAACAGCAGCAGATTTAAGAAACGTTATTTTCAAGCAAATTATGAACCAAAGTAAATTAGATTTTAATAAAAATTATAATTAACTACCGTTAGTAGGAAGTTTTATGCAATAATTGCTGATATATTTTTCATTGTTCGAAAATAAAATACACTTTTTCAATAAACGAGCGCAACCTTATCATTCAGTTTAATAAAAACATTGGCTTCATAACTTACTAGACGTATAATAATGAGAAATTCTGAAGATGCTCAACGAGTTACTTAACTCCTCTTTAAAACTCAACAGATGTGGCGTTCTTGAATGCATTGTGCAAGACAAGACAATATGGCGGTAGACAATTCATAAATTACCACAAGAATAAATACATTTGTGATCAAATACAAACTTTCGAATAGTATCTATAACTGTCGGCCGCACTCGTCGCGCACAGCTCACTTTAATGTTCAATACACAAAGAAAGATTGATCATTGGTCACCTGGTCTACTAACAAACTTATCCGATTTTCATAAATACGTAAATATTTTATACATAATGATTGCGCGCTCACGGTGTTTCTCTCGACTACTCATATATTGGATAGACATTTATATCCCAATCATATTTTTCTTTGTACTTTTGTTGATTACAATCCTTCAAAAATCGTAACCTGAGAGAGCTCGCACATTATCCGACCTAATTATACGGTTATATCACATACATGCAATACGGGTCGGTCTTATTCATTGATCTCATCGACTGATTTAGAGATCCGATAAAAGGGCTCGTGGTCTATGTGACTCGTGTACAAATACTTTCTTCAGCCGCTTGTCCCATCAACAATAGGAAATTGATATAATAATCACTGTTATTACCAATGTAGAATAATGGCTTCCGGTCACGACAACGTATCGGATAATGTGCAAGTGCTCCAACTGTTAATATAACTTCGCATTATACACACCACAAACCGTTATTTTTTGTTCTACATTCTGATACCGTCCGATGCAATTAAACTACAAGTATGAACGATCTCTTCATACCTTAACTAACCTCAAAGTTCGACATTCGGGTGCCAGTTCGTATTTACACAATAATGGACAAAGATCAGCTAGCTCCTGTCTGCCTAGCAGTTTTCAACTAATCGTTAGGAGCGCCGTGATAGACGAACATTTCATCCGAGTCCAGTCGCGGATCTGTTCGGAATATAAACGAGTGCCATATACAAAATCTCATACTGATTTTTCTTACTAGTTTTATACAATTTCATCCCTCCAATTTCCGATCCAGGCCACCGGCTGCGCCCGGTTAAAATTTCAGTACTTCTCGAGGCGCCTTCAAATGGAAGTACGTACCGCCAACGTGTCAATCGAACTGCTTAAATGCACAGCATGGAATAGTCGAAGGTGATGCATAATATAGTTCGGTAAACACAGCACGGTACTCATTGAAAACTAATATTACAGTGATATAGAAATGTATGGAGTTTTAGAAAATCCTGTACACCTCGTTTCGGGCGGTTCTCGCGGTACAAACGTTCGTCAGCGAGGGACAACTGGCGGCGGCGGCGGGCCGCGGGGGACCTCGAACACCGAACCGCGACATCGATCCTCCAATCGATACGCATAGAGGGGGATTTTTATTTTAAATCAACGATACCTAGCGTCACTCATACCGGGGATGTCGCACAATCGGGATCGTAAAGCTTCTTTTGTTAACGAATAAAAAAAATTTACTCGAAGCATCGATGAATAAAATCGATCTGGCGGTTCGAACTCAAGGCGCCCTCAGGCGCGCGTGGCTCGTTATATTCCTTGAAAGGGCGCGGCGGCTAGGCGAGGCGCGGCGGCCAGGCGCGGCGCGGCGGCTAGGCGAGGCGCGGCCGCTTGGCGTCGCGCTCGTCGGCCGCGCCCGCGCCCTCTTCCTCCTCGTCCGAGTCGCCGTCGTAGTCCACCAGCCCCTGCCGCACCACAACACTCGTCAGCCCACGTATTACACGGGAGGGTGAAAGAATTGACGTCGCTACCCTCCGCCCTCGCCGCGGGAGGCTCGATTAGGCTACTAGAGTAGTTGTCGAGAATCATTTGATATATTTTAAAGAACCTTATCGAGCTCGGAAGTTGGAACTTGATAAAACTGTTCAAACACACTTTTTTTTCTATGTGCAACAGAAAAATCCCAAATCTAAGCAAGATGCCACCGAGGAACCCCATTCTTATACTGCAATGCATTTGAAACGTTAAATCACTTAGTTGTATCACTTGACCACAAAATGCAACTTGGTACGCTGCAAAATGGTAATATATATGAAGGTACATCATTACCACTTCCAACTAATTTTTAAAATGCAAAAACTACAATATGACACTGTTATAATAAATAAATAAAACAGTGTATAAATCAATACAACATTTAGGTATACATAGTTTATAAATCTAACATACAAATCTGTGTCATAGATCAAGCCAGACAATAAAACCAATCAAGTACTAAATGAATTTCTATAAAATTTGATATAGTATTGACTACTTCTTATATATGATTGACATGACTTATATGACTTTAATATTTATAGTTATCAAGTTAATATTGTAATATACATACATAATTAAAACTTATTATATACCTTATTATATACCTAAAATATATAGTTTTATATTTTCCTATCTTTTTATAGTCATTTCTGACTGGTATTGTATATACTTATATTTATTATAAACAAACTTGAAATTTAAATGAGGCAACATTTGTAATATCTATTAATTATCTTAAATATGGTTATGGAGTTTATTAAAAGATCTTTAAAATTTGCAAAAAAGTCGTATCAAGCACCACAGAGGTTAATATCCAAGTTTCTGAGGGCTCAAATTTTTATTAGCACTTCTTCTTATTAGCGTGTCGATGACAAACACATTTTAAGTCCCTAAATGGTTTTAGCCCAGAATTTTGCCACGCTGACTGCCTCAT
>DWEE01002661.1:0-11303 GCA_018245755.1 Parelbella macleannani
GATAATGGTAATCGTAATGTAATAAAATATATTCTTTTACAAAGTAAAATATATCCTTCCGATTAACAAAAAATACCCATAAATGAAAGATACATTTTGATATATGTATATATTGGCCAATGTGCAGACGGCGGCACAATAACCTGAATCAATCTAAAATGAAAAATAATTAATATAGTACCTATTCGCATAAATAAATACTCCAAACTTAAACCGAACTATATGTATAAAGCTAGGTAACCTAATCAAAATGCTTTTGACGATTATATCATTAAAACCACAATCATACATTTAATATTCAATCCGTAAATCGAGCGAGCTACGTTTTATATCTTAGCAGCGTTCGTCGATCGGGTTTCCAAACCGAACAGATTAGTATGACAAGATGTAGGTACATACATTATATGGGAAGGAAAGAAACAATAAAATATTCATTGAACGTCATGATTTCTGATGTAATATATGTGTATCATGTAGAAATATAATATCGGTGTGCACGTGTATTGATTTTATAAACAAACAGTTTGGTTCTAGTCCTGAGGAAGATTGCCCGGCTACGTGCCGTTGCACACGCTGTCGGCCTGTCATCGTCCACTGCTGGACATAGGCCTCTCTCTACGTGCTATTACTGTAGTTTATTTGTAGGTGGATTTATTCAGGTTGTTAAACGTATAGTATATGTATTTATCTAGTATGTATCTAAAGTGCGTATTTATAAAAGTTTTTCTTTATTTTCATACACTTTTGGTCTATATTCCGTAGTAACTTATTTTTCGGGCCTGAAGAGCTGAAATGAGACGAGGTCAAAAATATTAAATATTTTAAAAACTATAACATTCTCGAATAAATGAACACATTATAATTAGTATTCGTTCCGAAGTTTCATTACGTGTTTCGTTAAAGTGTCCGTAGCTACCATACATGCGGTTCTTTGTGCGAAACTACACGGACAAGGCACAATGATCTCTATATTAAACAAAACATAAAGTTGAAATTTGCATCCATAAGTTTTATTGAGCTTTTTAACGGGAATGCGATACATAATTAATGAGTCTCTCGTCAGTCCTTTAGTGACCGGTTCCGACAATTACGTCAGGTTACATAAAATCAATGCCAATTAAACTTTATTATGATAGACACGTTATGTCTATTAATTATATAAGATTTAAGGTACTCGTGTCAATACCAATTACTCTTATCTCCAATTAGCATTATAATGATGAATGAATTAAAAACTATTTTGCGTTGGGTAAGCAAAAATTAATTGATTTTACTTAAAGACATTGTGACATAGAGGTAGGCGTACATAAAGGTCGCTATATTGTTGAAGATGACATTTAGCCGTCAGATCTCTGTATAATAATATTTCTTTGTTGACTATTAATAGCCGCAGTTGCTTAAAATACGACAGGACTGCACAAGAACCTAAGGAAAGTGTTCGGTTGAGGTGCTGTTTACAATCGCCAGTCATTACTTGATATAGGCATATATAGATATGTACATATATGTGTTATAAATACATATACATAACAATAAACATCAGTTCAACAGAAGATGCATAAAATGGCTTACGGAATTTAAATTCAAATTGGCTTGCATTTTTGTCATATTTGTAATTGATATTTTCTCTAGTGACATTTTTGTAAATTTTTTTCACGAGAGCAACTTAAAATTTTTTAGCAAATATTCTTGATTGAAAATTTTTTAAGATGTTATAAACATTTTGCCAGTATGAAAGATCCAGGCAAACATTTCCTTGTGGAATACTTTCCATCTCAAAAGCAAACCTAGCGGAGGACTGCCGACAAGAGAAACCTTTTAAAACATCACTCCTAATAAGCAGACCTACGGCAAAGCGAAAGGTATAAAATAAAACGGCAAGCAACAAAACTTAATGTCATATCCGGGATCGCAGTCTAGAAAGGGGGCGGCGGGGGTTGGGGAGACGATATCCCACTTCTCCCCGGGACGGGGGTCCCTGGTTACGCCCGTGAACATCTCAAAGTTGTTTATTAGAACCTAGACGAGCGATTACCAAGTGTATTTAAATTTATTTGGTTTTCTACCTATGTTAATGTACTTTAAGTTAATTTAGAAGCATTAGAGCGTCTATTAATATTCTTATAACGGCAGGTTCGGGGTAGGCAGAGAGTACCTCGTGCCAAATATCTACCTTTACAGAGCTGACAGATTTCTTTTGTATTTATCATACTATTCATATATCGGCAGTCCACTTAAGTCTAGACGAGCTGATATTAGGTAGGTACTTTATTGATGTCTGCGTCGTTCGTACGTGAAAGAAAACTGTGTAGGTACTTACTAAATTTCTCTGCCTACTTATTGATAAATGGTAATTAAAATGGTATTCTTTGCGTATATATATATGCTGTCGAGGATTGTTTTTTAGGACTTTTAAAAAGGAATAATACCATCATACGTAGTTTTTGCGTAACTGTTTACGCAGCGCACGCAACGGATGCTCTCAAGAGGACTAATTCTCCCGTTTTTGCAAAAATTTTTATTGACGCTTCGCTCCTATTGGTCGTAGTGTGATGTTATATAGCCTATAGTCGATACATTCGATAAACAGATATATAAATCGAATATCCAACACGAAACAAAATTTGAAACAGATCAATTTTAACTTTTGGAGATTAGCGCTTTCAATCAAACCAACAAACTGTTCAGGTTTATATTATTAGTTTTACACCAGTATGACTATTTTAGGTCACGCTCGGTCTCTTAACATCTAGGCAGAGAATACCACTAATCGATACCTAATCAGTAAAAATGTGTTTTTGTTATCATTCCCTTAAGTTACAAAGAAAAATCTCCGGTAAGATCTGCCGATTATAATTCAAAGAACAACGAGGAAAACTCCTTCAAGAGATTACTCTAAGAGGATTATTTAGAATTGTAATACTTTCGGTTTTATTCTTATCCACATTTTTGTTACGTAAACCTATTTATTTATACATTTTTGTATTGCACTTACTACTGTTTGATATTTCGCCTGGGTTTACATGCGTTGATTTCGATACAGCTGACACGCATTAACTCCGGTTAGCGTAAACCAGCTTAAGATTAAGAAATAAAACGAAAGGAAATTTGCAATATCTAGAACATAATCAGTTGTTTAACAGCATCGTACTGCCATTTATAGTGAAAATTATCTAAATAATATTCATTAATCTTATGAGGATTTAGTTTGAGATAAACAAGGATATCTAACGATATTACGTATTCATAGATAAAGGCAAACTGATACTAATATACATACACCATTATTATTAACATATATCTTTACGCTAAGCCTCATGCGATGCAGCGGGATAATTATTTGCAAAAGGCTACTGGCAGATGTTGGATGCGACAAGCCGAGGACAGGGCGTGATGGCGCCCATTGGGGGAGTCCTATGTATGTCCAGCAGTGGACTGAGATGGGCTGATGATGATGATGATGATGTTGAAACCTCATGCGGGGTAGGCAGAGAGAATCATGTGCCAAATATCTCCATCCTTTCAGACCTGTCATGCTTCGTCTACACACAGCGTTCATTCTTTATTATATTAAAAAGGTAACTTGTTAGGTACTATATATGTAGGTACAATATTGAGATCTTAAGCCTTGAAACAACAAAGGCTTGAGTATCTCTGGGTGGATGACCTGATCAAATTAAAAATTTATTTAACTTTGTTTGTTTTTTTCTATTTATAAGAATTACATTTGCTATAGTCTGAATTTGATTCAAAACGGTTGATATTAAAAATTTATATAGACACGTTAGAAATCTGTATAGTCTATGGTTGATCCAATAGAGCTAAACAAAAATTTTTTTGACATTTCCTTTATTGACAGCTTTGTTTACTTTGATTATGACTGCCACTACTGTCAGATACGAAAAGTATTTTTATTATTTTTGGCGTGTACGTTGGAATTATGTTAGACTCATTATCATACCTCATAAAACCCGTATTATGTACACAGATAAGGCAGAGAGGAAAACAGATAACATCTTTATTATCGGTTCGCAGCTGTTTCAGTTTCCTTCTGCATTATACAAAAATATATTTTGTTTAAGGAAAATAACTGGTAATATTTTCAACATTTGCACTTTAAGAACTTGCTTATGTGCGTAACATACCACATCTGTATTATACGCCTGTACGCTGGAAGGGGTAGGCAGAGTGGTAGGCGGAGTATAATATAAATATTCATAGTTAAATTGCCCATACAATGAAATAGCGGTTGTGTTTCCCGTTGTAACGTAGAACATCGTGAGGATTTGGCAGCGTGGTAGTTGTTCAAAAAGCTGTTTAAAACCTGCGTTTGAAAAGGAAACTGTTGGCGTGGTAGACATGGCGGGGCTCGTATCTGTCTCGCTCTGACACGTGTCCGTTGTTAAACAATATAGTGGTAGACGAGAGAAACGGTGATCATTACTTATTCCAGGCACAGCTTATGGAAATCTGCTTCTCTTAAATGATATCAAAATAAAAAAGAGTAAATTTTTTTGTTATGTATAGTTGTCATATATTATTTATCACAAAAATTTAGTTGATGTTATGAAGTATTCCTGCTTGGAATTATAAAAACGAAGTATCTTGTAATTTAATTTAATTAACTTAGGTATCGTCTCGCTGTACAAGATATACCATATGAATGTGTGAGGGGAAGTACCGGGCTCGCAAAAAATAACTTACAGTAAGTAGCTGTTCATGCCTTGATATTACAACACCAAAATAATTGAGATGATGTCTGTATAATTACGATTATTCCACTACATAAACACACACACATAAGCGCACACATACATACACTTATATATATCGAACGAATTATATATAATGCAGATACATAATATGTAGACGTAAATATTATTGAATGCGTAAATTATATTCACGGGCGTAAAACTTCAAGTTGACACTTGAAATTTGTGCAATGGATAATATGTACCTACTTGAAAGTGATTAAAAGATTAAAAGCTTATTAGCGTAAGAGCGGAGCTAAATTCTCATTGAGGGACGGGCGGAAGGGTTTCTAGGTCACTTGAATGGTAGAGATAAGGAGCATCGATTTAACCGGATACAAGTCTCACGGACGGCTACTTTGTCGTTGATCCGGTGCCGTAACGAATCGACTTACTATGTTTTACTATTAAACGTCGATATGGTCACCTCCTATCTCATTATGGGACGAATAAAATATAACTTGTGTATAGTGGGAGTGTACTACACTCTCTTTTCCTATCCGTTCCGGGATTGCAGGTCTGATGTTATATTTACTAATACACTTTTCCGCGAATAATCATTATGTTACTTTTTAATTATGTACGGTTATAGTTTGTCGAAGGAGACTGTCGGAGTCTCTGTCGTGACCTCGCTGCGATCAGCGGGAGTTTATTAAAAAGAGTCGAGGATAAGTTTGACTATTCGAAAAAAAAACATACGAGTACGTGAGATAAGTCGATACAAAATTAAACATGATTGAATGTAACTAACTATTGTTAATACTTGGAACACTTAGCGAAATATGCGTGGTACGTAATACCCAGTTAATACAATATGATTTTTTGTATTTTTCTTATGTCGCGTTTTTGTATAATTTTTCTTCTTCCAAGATTTCTAACATCAATGATTCAATATAAAGTGACGTGTTTAAAACTACAAAAAGTTTTTTGAATTGGTGTGTACCATATCATTGCTTTAAAATTATAATTAATTGCTAATTTGACCTCACGCCACGTTTTTTTTCTGAGGATAAGGAAAAAATAGGTTAATTATTTAAAAGGAACAATTACATTATATATTATTTTCATACAGCTTTAACGATTCGTGCAGTACAAGCAAGAATTAAATTCTTGCGATGTCAATTTACACTTTACAGAAATTAATAAGGACATACAATTATGAAATTATTTATCCTGTATTGCATACATATTTATTTGGAGGCATTCATTATCGGTCATTTTGGGGCTGGTGAGAATTGTGGTAGACGGAAAAATAGCCACGAAATTAAATAAACCTTCTACAGTCGATAATACCAGAATCTATAGATATTATATAATAGATTTAAACTTAATCAGATACCAAACGGACAGACAGACTTAGATCAAGAGACTCTGTTTTTTATCACGTAGCAATTTTAATGACGTATGAATATATATTTTTCACACGTGTCTTTGTATCACAACGGTTTAAACACAGTAGGTACAATTATTCTTCTAACGACAAAAAATCTGCACATCAATGACAAAGTAATTACAAAGACATATGTAGTAATGACAAAACTTTAGCAGATCTATGACAAAGTAAAAAGTTACATGGGAAAAATGATGAAATGTTACACGTTAATGCCAGTGAAGACAAAAGGTTAGTTATTAACGGGCATAATAAACATACTGCTATCGGTTTATACTGTGTTTATTATGTTATAATATTGAATAGCGAAGCCTTCATTAACACAAATTTCCGATGCAAATTTAAACATGGTCTATCACAATATCAGTAAGCAAACAAAGCGAAAGATTCGGACATGTTATATAATAATGATTTTGTAGGGAAGTTTGCGATGCGGTTATTTGATACGGCGGTTTTATTAAAGGCTTTTGATAGAGTTAATATGCGAAAAAGTTTCGTAATATGTAAATATATTGCGTGTTTGGTATTAGTCTGTTATAATAGTTTGTTATATTAAACGTAGCGAGGTCGCCCTCCAGCTTGGTGGAGTGACGATATACGCAAAGTGGCTGCCAGTGGTTGAATGCGAAGAGCTGAAGACCGAGCTCCGTGGCGTGCTATTGGAAAGGTCTATGTCCAGCAGTGGACGGGAGTAGGCTGATGATGATGATGATGATGATGATGATGATGGTGATGATTATAATCTCACGCCTGTATTTCCCCGAAGAAGTAGGCAGAGGGGTGTACTAGTAGTACTCTCATATTTCATCAGTTATATGTCTCATGTAAGTTGTAGCCGGTTAGCCTTCTGACACACACTTGGCATGTAGACTTCATGCTGTTATTGGGAATTTCAAGTTAGAAAACCCATCAACGCATTGCTCGACCCGGTAATCGAACCTACGACCTCATACTCAGTCCAAGCACACCAGTATTGTAGGCAGGTTTGTATAATCATTGTATTGGCTTACCTGACAATGAACAGAAATATTTCATTGTAATAAAATTGAACTGAATGTGTACTGAGCACAGTATTTGTTCACATAAGTTTATATATCTAAGTAAATACCCATGTAATTCCTCTTAGATTAATTTCTAGAGCCAGTGCGGTTTGCTTAGACAACTCTGAGCAAATGTAACCGGCAAGCTTCCGTTCCCTAGATAAACATTTCGACTCTTGTCTGAAGAGCGGTCTCAACTTTACCATGTTACAGTGTAGTAATTGTACATTCTAATTACGTTATTCGTAAACGATAGTATGTAAACGTAGATTTTAATTGTATGTTGTCTGTGCGTTTGACTGCCTCATTGATGACTGCTTGATGATGATGTTTATTTGAACACCTTGGTTGATCGAGGGGTTGCAAATCGAGATTTCCTGGGTTCGAATCCCGGATACTATTAGATTTTATGTAACATAGATCTGCTAATAGAAACTCTACTAGTGGTTCGGGGTCAGGATTTGTGCCCGGTGTATGACAATAGGCTTATCACCTATTCCGTGGTGGTACGTAAACGTATACGATTGTAGGCGTGATGTTCAGTTTTTATTGTGTTTTATTGGGAATGAATGAATAAATGAAAATAGACCCATTTGTCATTCCGCTGTTGGAATATGGGTCACCTTTCACATTGAGAGGGTTAAGGCTATAGTCTGCCATGTTGGCCAAGTGCGGGTTGGCGGACAAACGTGTAATTGTACTTTACAATTTCATTTCAAATCAACATCGATTATTTTTTAATCGATTTTTTTTATTTATTTCAAGGTACGTTTATCTACGTTATGGACTACTTTATACTTTAGTAAAGTTGTAGTCTAGTAACTTAAGTAGCTAGTTGTAATGTGAATCTGCTGAATTTTGTATAGTTCTCCGACCGGTGGATCGACACGGATGAACCCGCTGATCTCAAAGAAGGTGGTAGCTGCTGAGTGAGATCAGTGGAGGACCGAGCGTTGTGGCGCATCGTGGGATAGGACCATATTTAGCAGTGGAATAATAGAGGCTCATGTGATGATGATATCATAGATACATATCACATCGTTATTCTGTTTTGACAATGCGATGACTAATACATATATAGATATGTATTATGTATATTTCTGTCAATATGCTATCATGCCAGATAGAATACTGTCTTTTTAAAAGTAGTAAACATCTTCATATGTAATGAATACCTATTACACGTAATGTCATTCGCTTGATTCATTTTATGCATTTTACTGACTAACTGACTGAGTCAGTAGTTTTAGTGACAAACTTTGGACAATTCAGTACGTGCCCGGTTAACCGCCCTGACTGAGCTAGTTTATACATAGATTGAATCAAAAGTTATATATAGTTATTGATATATAGCTGACGGAAAGTTATTACGACTTACGCATGCTTTCTAAAAGAAACATGACCTATTGTACACGTCATGTATTGCTTTAAAAGTGGTTCCATATATCCATAGATTTTATTACAGTTTAATATACATAATATAGTCGCTTAAACTGGTTCAAGGCATTATAAGAGTTCAAGATAAGTAAGTGAAATCTGTGTAATAGGCATTTTTTGTTGTTGTAACCGGTCTAATTGTCGATATTCACCGAGTAACTATAACTGCTGAGTAGGGGACATTGGTTTGATTCATATTTAACAGTTCTGTGACATGTAGGTACTATATAGTATTAGTTCTCTGTTCTACTGTAAAACTATTTATGTATGTGTTTAGTATTCTTTATATGTAGTTTATCTGTTGGTTGGGTATAACAGCTCATTGTCTGTTTAGTTTGTAAGATATTCTTGTCATCAGTGAAGACACACTCGTGCACTATAAAAATTCTAGTAAATTTAGAAGGAATAAAAAAAAATATTACATGTAAATCAATAGTTTATAAAATACAGCTTACAACAACGTTGATTTGAGGTATTCTTAAATTAAACAGATTCATGAGAACGAAGGTTTTATTCAATGACATGAGCCACCTACATAATATGTACATACATAGCGCTACACAGAGTAGTTATGAACAAGTATAGCGCCATATGGTCAACGCGTATGTTCTCGACTTATGTATATATTATATATCCTTATAATGGACATATTCCGTAAATATATCAGAGATATTTGTGTGCATAGCACCTGCTCGAATATCTTGTACAATTTTTACTACTAGTAGAAAAATAATGTTTTGTACATCACGCCTGTATTTCTCTCAAGTTGTAAGCAGAGTAGTGTAGTACACTCTCACGGTTCATCACTACGTTATAAGTCCTAACTAGAGAACTTTATTCCATCTGCCGTAACAATTTTAGTGACAATATAATTTACATTGCTCGAGCACAGAGTAGTCGTAGATTACTTTGTAGGTGTATTGTTGGTCACGTCTGGAATCCATCGAAGCCTATTTTAAACAACAATGTCTATTCATCTTATCAAGTTCAACTCGAGCGTGACGTAAACAGTAAAAAGCGAGGTGGACTTGATCTTCGTTCATTCTTTTTTGCTAGATTTTTTAATACAATATTAAAACTTAAATGTTCCGTTTGTGATATTTTATAAGCAGATTTGATATTTATTGCTAAAATATTTTGGATAAAATTTTTGAACGAATTTATTTTACGCTATAATTTGGGTTGTGTTTGGTTTCTAATATTATTATTATTATTAACATGGAGATATTATAAGCTCAAGTTCCATCTAGGTGAACACAGAGCATCGAGTCCTGTACTCGTATACCCCTATCCTTACAAACCTGACGTACCTAGCATGGAGTAGGGGGTTATTAGGTAAGAAAACAAAACGTAATATCACGCCTGTAACCCACGTATGGATAGGTAGGGGGTGATTATACAGTTTAATTAAGAGTGAAATATTTTTTGATCTCTAGGTAATATTTATTATTACGTTTTAAAACCGCGGAGAGAGCGCTACGGTAAACTTTTATAACCATACCAATTTCTAGCAGTACGTTTGTACATAATATGTATTTTCTTCCTTTTTTTACTATAAATTTGTTTATTTACATAAATAATTTCCATAATGTCTATCACATAAACAAATATCTAATATTAAACATCGCAAACTTACTAAATTGTATTCACGACTTTATGTCCTTAGCTCTTCAATTCTCAGAAATTCTCTTGCTGAGGTCACGTTAAGAACCTTTGTATCAAATTACATACTTCTAGACACAGTGGCTTCGTCTGAGGCCTAATCTAACAACTAGTCAGCAACTTTCCTAAAGAAGCGACAAGAAGCCGAAAATTTGGAATTACATGTTTTTTTTTATGTACGTAACAATATAATATTAACAAGAATATGGAGTGAAAAAAGTTATTCTGAATCTGTGTAAAAAATGCATATGAAAAAGTGCCGTGAAAAAATTAAATAAAATTTATCAGCTACTATTACTGGCTATTAAAATACTAGAATAATAACGGACACACGTACACAGAGGTAGGTATATATATATATATTCTATACATATAATATATTGGCCAAATAATGAATGCATTATATAACGTCACAAAAAGCGTCACGCTGATTTACTTATATATTTCAACAATAGTAATTGCATTTATATGTGTCTAATTGTACTGTTAACATTGTTGTTTAAGTGCATATAAAGCGTTGTTTCAGTACAAATCATTCGTGCATAATATGAAAATTACACGCATTAATTAATACATAATATTACGTATATATTGGTCTTCATGCCAACTCCCTCACCGGGTAGGTAGAGAGCACGGAGTGCCAAATATCCATATCCTTACAGACTTGCCGTGCTTGTTTCGCGATCATTGTTATTTATATATAATAATAATTATTATATTTTTTTTAAATAGAAGTATGTTTATACATAGTAAATAGTTATTTAAGGATCGTCTCATCAGCCTTTAGCCAGCGTGTGCCACTACACAGACGATCTCTTCTAGCCGCTACCACTTGCGGTTTTATGGTCGCTGGTTCAACATGTTGATGGCAATTTAAGGCATATCAACAAAATATGTTTTCATATAGATGGTTGTATGCTTTTATATTTTAAGCTCGTTAAGTAACATATAATAATAAAATAATAATCGACCCATTAGTTATTCCACTGTTGGAATATGGGTCTCCTCTCATATTAAGAGGGT
>DWEE01002662.1:0-11303 GCA_018245755.1 Parelbella macleannani
TTTATGTATATTTCTAGGTGCAGTACCTACTGAAGGGTATGGTTTCAACTTTGTCTCCAACATGGCAACGTGTGCAAATGACCTTATATTACTTAAATAAGTACAACTTATAAGTATTCCATTTCTCACACCAAGTTCTTTACGGGATCGACGGAGCATCGAGTGCCAAATATCTCTAGGGTTATAAATCTGACGTGTTTTTTTCACAGTATTTTTTGTTCAGTCTCCGTTTGATATAAAACAAATGATAATGGACCATTCTGAACAGTTCATATTATATTACTTCATCTATGCCGTTTGCTACTTTAGTATTTATAATAAAAATTTGCTTTTCATTTAACGTCAAATTATTTCTGGATTTTTGCCAAGTTATCGTGGAGAAAATAATTTTAGTTCTTTTCCCTGTAATTTTTCACATCCTCTGCGGTCCTTAGGAAGGATATAGCGAGTTCGCGCCAAATAGGTCAAGGACTGTTACGAAACAATGGTACTGTGGTTACAAGTTACTTCTGGCAGGTTTACTCGTAAGAAGGCGTTCGGATAGTCATTATGTAATCGTGAATAAAATTATTCAAAACTTTAATTTTCGGATATTCGCTCTCATTTTAAATATTTCTCGTTAAAATTTATCGTGCCATAGATAAATTACGCTTCACAATTATTAAAAATTTTAAATATTTTTAAAATTAAATTTTGAACCATTTATATTGACCTCAGAGTAATAAAATACGCTCAAGGCTTCGCCTATTTCCAATTAGATAACCATGCTAAACAGTGGAACATTCAAACAATTAAAATTAAAGTTATAAGTATAAATTATATTTTTAAATTTTATTGATATAATTTTTAATGTAATTTGGGATTTTAAATTTGAGTAATCACATCTTCTTTCACAAATATACACAAAAATAAGAATACATAAACTAAGATACCCAATTGCTGTACATTTCAAAGTATAAGACATTTACTAACTGCGGGAGCACTTTCCGAGCGTGACAAAGCTGTTGACAGGTCTTTTAGTCGCCTCATTTTAAAAGGAAAGCTATTTCTCTGCGTAAACAACCTTGTCACGCCTTGTAATACGTTGAGGAATTCTTTTTTGAATGAAAAACATGTACTATATTAAAAAGGTACAGAAAATAAAAAATATATTGCGACATCTCCACATAATCTCCTCTCCATTCATCTCCTCTAATCGCAAGTAGCCAAAGCTTGTGTTGTAGTAACCAAATAGCAGAAAACACACATATTCATATAAGTATACACATATAAATGCTTTTTGACATACAGATGCAATAAATACTTGTATACAACACACAAATGTTTTCCCCGTGGTTATAATATCATGTATACATGTGTACATATATCTGTGTGTGTACAATGTACATACACATACATACTTCACATACAAAATATTACCAGTAATATAAACGAGGTTGTTCTGATCGAAAACACAATTAAACTGACAACTAACCTTTTCCCGCAGTTTTGTCTGCTTTTATTAAAGACTTAAAATCCTTTAATTTTATTTGAGTTCTTATAATAACTGTGGGTTTTGGTAAAACACACAATAATAGGTATATACAGGATTTTAGATAGAAAAATTACAGTGCAAAGCGACTTAAACAGCTTTCGATATAGTTAAGTAAAAATCAAGAATTGGCTATATAAGTTAGTTCATACAATTACTTAGACAATTATTGCAATAACTGTGATTTACTTATCGGGAGAAATAACATTAGGTAAGTTGGTTGTATAAAATTGTTGCAACAAAAAAAAACGTAGCATCACGCCTGTAATCCCAGAAGAGGTAGGCCGAAAAATGTAGTACACCCATATTAATTGTTATACATATCTAATTAATAATAACACAAGCAGTGGTAGCCTAGTGGTTAAGAATTCAGCCTCTCATTTCGGGGGTTCTGGGTTCAAATCCATGGCGCGAACCTCTTTATAAAAAAGTGCGTTTTAAGTTTAAATATCACTTGCTAACGGTGAAGGAAAACATCGTGAGAAAACCTGCACACCTTAGAATTTATAAAAAAAAAAAAGTATTTTCTGAGGTGTGTGAAGTCTGCCAACCCGCACTTGGCCAGCGTGGCAGACTATGGCCTTGACCCTCTCAATAGAAGAGGAGAGCCATATTCCAACAGTGGAATGACAAATGGGTCGATTATTATTTTTTTATAAAGAAATTCGCACCAGAATTTTTACTCTGTACCTACCCCGAAATGGGAGTCTGGAGTCTAAGCCACTACTTAACATATCCCTGTTTTTGTTTGCTTTTGCGTTTAGAAATGGAATACAGCTTCTATATTAAGAATATTAATGAATAAATCTTGTGCATCAGAAGAGTGATTAATCTACGTCAGATCTGTAAGACTAACGATAAACATCATCGACACAAAACCATATAACATCATACACCTGCCTTCCTTAAATCGCTACGTAGCTGTAACAGGAAAAGTTTTCAATATTTGCTTAGTTTCGTAAATGCTATTTACATCATGTTAGGAAACGATTTAATCCGATTATAGTGCGTTGACATAGCGAGGCTCCGCTATCTCTGGCGGAAGGAGATGGCTCGCCTTGGCCCGTGAATCATACAAAAATGCATAATAATACGTGTGTGCTATCGGTTTTATCAGTCGGAAAGTACGAGCTTCCCCAAATTGTACATTTGCACATTGAAGAACGCATTTTATTTATTTTTATACATTAAACAACTCTTTTTCATTATCTATAAAAAATCTTCAAGTTTAGTCTACTCGTTTGTGAATCTGACTGGTAAGCCGGAAAGCGTAGGTTCGATTCCCACCCACAGACAAATATGTATTTGTTTATAGTTAATCGTCGCAAAATAATTAAGACGCTATAAGTCAAGTGATAGGGATGTGATTTTTCTAACTAGAAATTTCCTGTAGCACCACGGAGTCTAGATTTTTACCCGGTGTACGCCAATAGGCTCACCTATTTTAAGATGGTACCTACATATTATAACAAAACTGGTAAATTATGGAAGTGTACAGAAAGATTACTCTACCTAGCCTTTCAGGGAATACAGGCGTGATATTTTGTTATAAAGAACTAAATAAAATATTTGCTACACGAAAAGCATAGCAACTTCGTGCATAGGTACCTAGGTAGTGCGTATTTATGTCACTAAATGTTTAAAACGCCAAAATCCAATTTCCTTTAAACGTAAAAATATATTATCCTATAAAACTTACTCGCCTATCTGCGTAATTAGCGAAGATGGAGGCAGGTCGATCAACCTTTAATTGTGGTAGTTTCCTTTGAAAATACTAGCATTATAAGTGATGATTTTCGATAACCTGAAGACTGGGGGCCCCGCATAGCACTAGACAAATAGGTATACAATACTAGTTAAGGCCCTTTACAAACGTTGTAAAACATTCCTTAATATGTTGTACTGAAAAATGTGTAAAATTCAAGTACCTACGTGTATTTAAAAGTGATTTTATAGGATTCCGCAGGATAATTTTATTATAGGACGTACAATATGTATGTAAAAGTGGTTTCTGGTAGGATTTGAGGAATGACGACACAATTAACAACTTCACTCATTTTAATTTTATTGTATGAAACTGTAGTCGAGCAGAGTTTCACCCCTTTTATTTATTACTTTTATTAACGGTCCAATCTATACAAAAATAATAATTCCTGGTGTTGACGAGAAAACCGTCCATCGATAGTGTTATATTATGTCACAGGTTATAAATCATCATAGACAATTAATTAATAGGCGAATTATTACTAAAAACGGACGTCTTTAACAGTATAGATATTTTTCTTCTGAGGCTTATGTAAATGAGAAAGTATATTCTTGAAGTTGCGAAAAAAATATTTTATAATCAGAAACTACATCGTAATTTTCAATTGCTTGTCTCATCATTGGTCGTAGACAAAGAACATCGGTTCCGCAAGAAAAGTTTTGTTTTGCACTCCGTGCCTTCTACCTATCTCTTAAGGAACCTAACGTAATATTATAATTAAAAATATATCTTAATTATGTGACATAATATCGATATCACAGATTATTTATAGGCAAAATGTGGGACCTTAAAATAAAATAGGTAAAACCTTATTTAATGACGGCATCGTTGATCGAGTGGTTGCAAAGCGCGACCACCGATCGAGAGGTCCTGGATTCGAATCCCGGGTTGGGTACTATCGGATTTTGTAATTTAGATTTCTTTGTAGAAATTTCTAGTAGTGGCTCGAAGTCTAGATTTGTGCCCGGCGTATGGCAATAGTTTCACCAGCTACTCTGTGGCACGTAAAACGCAACTGCTGAAACGTGGGTGTACTACATTTCTCTGCCTACCTCTTCAATGATGATAAGCGTGGTGTTAGGTTTATTGTATATAACTTGCATGGTCGCAGACAATGGCACGATGTGTCACTTGTTGTCCCAGTCTAATGTAGGCAAATGCCCAACTTAAAAAAGAAATTTTCGTCTCTCATTCTTACATTTCCAAAATGACTCTGATTATAAAAATGGATATTTCTGTAGCCTTTTTCGGTGTTTGAACGCCTTTACCATTTCACATGCAGGCTGCAGCTGGTAACACCTCTGTTAACTTACGGTTTCTGTTACTATACGAGAACCAAGATAGCTTCGGATAGGAGTTCTCGCACTCCCTCTTACCCTTTTTTAATTAGATGAAGTTTTCATTGACTACCACTGATCATTCATCTCAGCGACAGTTTTAAAATGGACACACACATAGGAGTGAAAAAAAAACAACGAAATTTAAATATGCAATTTCCTGTATTTCTAAGATATTAGAACTTTATACACTACGTCATTTTATTTACATGAGCATTTAAATTTAAATTTTTGTTTCACAATATTATCATTAATTATTACAATTAAAATAAATTTCTCTCTTTATTATATTATTTTTACATTTTTTTTCATCCCCACTATTACAGATATTTAGGCAAAGTGACAAAATACTTAAAATTTCGAAAGCTAGAAAAAAAGTACTGCAATTTCATTCTCTGTTCTGTCAAAAAAAACGTCACAGACTATATTGCAAGATAGATTATGGAGTGACTGCATATGCTTGTAGTTTTTTGACACGATTTTCATTCAAAAATATTTTTTTTGCCTGTGGGCAACAAGCACCTGTTTCCTGGTACGTACAAAGATGATGGTAAAATTGATTTGCTTCAATAAAATAGAAGACAAACGGTAAGATCTTGGTAATGTCTATATAGATGTAGTCAATCAAGTTCTGTTGCTCTTGTGAATTTTATATTTTGAACTCAAGGAGAAAGATACGAGATTAAGTAATATGGCTTGATCTAGAAAGAAAAGGCCTGTAGCACTAATCGCCCATGTATGTAAAACAGATTAAAAATGCGGTTTTCCCTATAGGATTACTTAGAACCTGGTGTTTTTATAAATCATATATTCCTCCTTTGTTACATAAAATCAAATCTTTTTAAAAATTACCGAAATGTTTCACATTTTATTGCACTGAACCAATTTGATTATCAAGATTTTAGTTTGAATGAAAACGTATGGATTTAAATTTCTAAAAAACTTTAGCACGTCTTCTAACATACATACAGTAAACTGGAATATTGCACACATTTTTAAATTTAATAACTCCGAATAAATAAATATATAATATCTTCCTATGTAAACACATTTCTCGAATATTCTGGAAACACGAGCATATTAAAACCAACGAATTTCAACAATAGAGCCTACTAGCTTAACACAGCATTGAACACTGGACACCGTTGCCGACACCTGGCGGCTCGTGCGGCGAGGGAAGTGGCACTCGCTACTTCTTATCATCAACTCCAGTCAAATAACACTTAAGCTTTCAACTGTACCACACAAACCAATGACCGTACCATAACGCATTAGATATATATTTCAAACCTTTGTAATATTCACTGCAGTGGAGTAACAGACAAAATTGGCGACAAAAGTGAACATATGGAACCGTGTGATCACATTACTGTTGGTTGCATGTGGCGGTATATTTACGGTCACAGTTCTGAACGACGTACTGAAAAAAGCCCTATCATTTTGCAAAACTTAACAATACCAAATCGCGAATACATGTAGACCTACAGTAGTACACTTCAACGTTCAATGTATAATCACTACTTAATATTAAGATAAAAATCGGTCAAGCTAACGTAAAAAATATGGAACACAGCTTATTCAACAAATATATTATTATTATATATATCACTAATACTATTTGGAAAAAGTTTTTTTTACAAAATTTATCTAGAAAACAACGTGTAAACAAGTTTTAAAAGAGTCAATAGATGTTTACTAGTAGCAAAAATATTGTAGAATTAATAATTGAGTCGCTATGATTTTATTACGTTCGTTCGTACGAGGAGATCTTATACCTACGAGGTATGCATCATCTTAATATTTTAGCTTGACCGCAGAGTTTTCATACTATCTCAATAAATCCCTATCAATCAGGTAGGCACACAGTGAGGACGGCCGCGCGGCCCGAGCTAGCGCCGGAGACAAGTTAAAGCTTCCACTATAACAAATATCAGATAAATCGAATGAAAATATTACAAGTGTGTCCGCCGCCGGCGCACCGCGCGCCTATCACAGCGCGCCGCGCCCCGGCGGCGCCCGACCGCTGCCGAGCGCTCCCGAACACTCCCGAACACTCCCGACGCCTCGTCAGCCGAACGTCTGATAAACAGACTGCGTTCCCGCAACGAGTGCCAATAAGCCACATAATTTTAATATCTAATTTCATATAATTTACCCTTACTGACTTCATGTTAACATACGATTATGAAATTGACAACACCTAAAGACGTCTTTGTACAGAGTTTCGAGTACTACAGTAACTAATTACTGCACACATCACAGATTATAGAAAAAATAAACTTTATCCTGTTAGTCTATACATAACAAGTACACTTTAGTCTAACGCTATGCTTCACAGAGAGAAGACAACATCCCGCCAGAGCGCGGCGCGCCGCCGACCGCTCCAAATCGTTCTGCATATATTTGGTTTATAAAATTTTGCTCCCTATAATTAGTGGCTCTTAAAAATAAATAAATAATTAAATTATATCTTTACATTCATACTGTAACAATATTGTACACAATCACAACGTGGAATTTATTATGTATGTGTAGAAAAATATAAATCGAAATCGTACACCTGTATCTGACGACGGGTTGGCCGGGTTCGGCCGCTCGTGTCCACAACAACGTCCACCACAAGTCACGTTCCTAACGATTTGTCACTTCGCTATCACTGACAAAATCGAACACTGCTTAAGAGTAAATATTGCGTGAATATATTTATACACAGGTACGCGCGATCTCAACACGCACGTGAGGTAGGCAGCGTGACGCGCACATTCTAATTTCACCGGCTCTCTTCTACGTTATAGTAAAAAGTTTGTCATTTCACTAATAGTACCTCGTCGTAAACGCACGAACATATTATTGCTTGAGAAACTTTGGCAGTGAATACAGGCTCACGGTGGCCGATCTGTACAAATGCATCGACCCGCCGACGAGCACGCGGCAACCACTCGATCCTTTTCCCGGCGCGACAGTCGCACGCCAAATAAGCCAACGCATATCACGTTATTGCGACCGAAACTTGACACATAACGAAAGAGTTTCATTCACAGACATTTTTTGTAAGAGCTGTAGTACTAAAAAGTCCTTTACGCGAACATTTTTCAATATGATAAAGATATATGAACACTGAATAGACATTCAGTGGAGTGGCGTATGTTGATAAATGATAGAGAAGTGGCGTCGCGTGCGGCGGCGAGGACGGGCTCACGTGGAGGAGGCGGGCGGCGCGGGCTGCGCGGGCGGCGACGGCGCGCCCACCACCACCACGGGCTTCACGATGGTGGTGGCGCTCAGGTACTGCGCGCTCACCGTCAGCGGCGCCACCGCGCCCTTCACCATCTGCGTGTCAACCATCTGCTATAACCACAATACACTTTGCCGTTCACTTACACTAACAATGAAAAGGAAATAGATACGTCGTATCTGGCTATATAACCCGACCTAACCTGAAGCCTATTCTATATCGGATAACAAGATAAGCTTCATAGGAGTGATCAGCAGATCATAGCGATAAAACCAGAAACGACTGTGCTTACATCTGGACGATAACGTCTCGATGTATGCGTCAGTGCTACCGTCTGTTATAAACTTTGATTCCATCGCTCTTTCAGTTGTCCTTTGTTGTGAGCACAAATAACATGAATATTTTTGAAAACTAACAAATTGGGAAGACCATAACGAATTATTATTATTAATGTGTTTATCTATTGATACGATTTTCATAAAGTTTTAAATCCAAACCGTTCATACATAGATTAATAAGACATGAGTATAACACACACCCATACAAATGTTTACTACACATAACTATCGTTCTCACCTTATGTGTGAGAGTGTGCGTATGAAGAAGGTGCGCGGCGGGCTGCGACACCACCAGTGGTCCCAGCCCACTTACTACGACACCACCCTCTGGAATCCAAAAAAAGGAACTGTCAAGTAAAAGACAAATAGCAGCATTGATCTCAATAAGACTCCATTTGGATATAGTAGATCAGTAAGAGACAGAAAAAGTATAAAACGTGTCGAGCCTGTCCCGAAAAATATACGGCAACATGACCATTGCAGCAAGACAGGGCGTGATGGCGCTCATTGGGGGAGGCCTATGTCCAGCAGTGGACTGAGATAGGCTGATAATGTGTGTGACCGTTGTTTAAGTATAAAAGTTGTTGTTAAAGTATAAAAATGTATATTATGTCGTTTTCTAACCTAATGCTGTATATTTCAGACCCAACTACTACATGTGAAAAACATTTTTTCCCTTTAAATATAAGTCTTATGGAATTTAAAAAAGTACTTTGAAATACGCTCTATTTTGATAGATAGTGATAATGACTTTAACAAACAATATAACAATCTCGAAATCAATGTTTCAATATTAAATAATCAACGAAATTGAGACAGGCGTATTTCGAAAGTTATTTCTTTGTGAAATTACAAGTAATAAATAGTGCGTTGACAGTGACGATGATAATGGAACCTTACCCGTAGAAGAGGGTGGTGGTGTGACAACTCCGTTTTCCTTATTAGGTATTCTGTTGTTTTCTGACACCCCTGCAAATAATAATAACATTTTTATTCTTCCAATTATACATCATTCTAATAAGTTATTACCTTACGAAACATGCAATTTATTGACACCAACATCAAATTCAAAATGTAGATATGTATTTTTAAATAATGTAGGTGAACTTAAAAATGAATGATAATTTGGAGGTAAAAAAATATTATTATTATGCGAAGATATGGTATGAAGTAATGACGATAGGTAAACCAACGTAGATGTATGTATATACACGTAACATTACGACTGTAATTCACGAAGCGGTAGGCAGCGGAGTGTAAACACTCCCACGTTTCACCGGTTACGTTTACGTCCCACAATGTAGTAGGTGGTGAGCCCATTGCCATACACCGGGCACAGATCGAGGCTCCGTGCCACTACTATAAATGTCTACTAGAAAATCTAAGTTAGAAAAATCTAATAGTACCCGGGTTTTCAAACTAAGTAAGACCTTTCGATCGGCAGCCACGCTTGCAACCACTCGACCAACGAGGCAGTCAATATACCTACACAATATTTAAAAATTGTACTTGCACTATTTCTTGTAAACAACAATATTTCGGTACTCGTTTTCCTGCCTTAAAGATGTCGTAACTAAAAATGTTAGTTGCTGATCTCGTTGCTTATAAAATATATATTTAAAATATATAGAAGCCACCACCATTTAAAGTGAATGCTTATTTTATAAGATTCTTCGAATATTCCCAAATTTAGCAACACCCCTAGTAACGACCTCAAGCATTTCGTCGAATCGATATTTTGCATTTGTCAGGGCCAATATAGTTCTATGAAGGCGTATATAGTCTTCAGTGGTATAAATTACCGTTGGCGTGTACTGCGGGCGCCTGCAGCACGCGCAGCCCGCCGCCGGCCGACAGCAGCTGTAAGGCAGCAGGGCCCACCACCAGCCCCCCACTACTCACCACCTACAAACATTATTCATGTTTATTTAATAACGAAAAATATGACATTGTGTTACTAAACAGAATAATTTGTACAATGTATGGAATCAATAGCTGAGGAAAAATACTCCTTTGGTGGAAAAAAAAAATAATCTTATTGTTACTGATAGGAGAATGTAACTGCGAAGATGATAAATCCTTTATTTAAATTTTTGCACATATACATCTACGAGCTAATCGGTTTTGTTTGAGTCTGTATCTGATTGTATAGTATAATAATTAATTACAAAAGTACAACTTACTTGTGACAAAGGCAGATGTATTTGGGCAGGGTGCACTAGTGTAGTGGTGGTTATTGGGTTGGTTATACCATTCTCAGTCACTTGACCGTTCTGAAAAGTAACAAAATAGATTTAGCGACCAAATATTCTTACGTCCGAAGTACTGAAATATCTAGTAACCTTTGTAATACCTTTGTAATAAAGGGAAGTAAAATCAATTTATAATCTTTTAAGGAGTTAACTTATACGAATGCGATTTTAATTTTCCACGAAGTTGGTGTTGTACCACTATTGGAATATTATGAGTGAGGAAAAAATGCCGTCCCGCCGTCCCTCTCCCCCTTCCTTCTTGCTGCGAGCTCGAAAGCCCTTACACTATAATAATAGTACTTAGGTACACATATATCATTTACATATCTATTATTACACTCAAATAACAAAAAACGTGGACATACCGACGAATTAGATTCAGTCGAAGCCAAAGTTGTTAAGGTAAGCGTATTATGCCTCGTACCGTATGACGTACGTACGACCTGTAAACAAAAATTATGCCATAATATTTGCTATTTTGCGTCTTCATTTCGGTTTGATTCCATTGATGGCGATTTAAATTTTTTTTTTTGTTATTTTAACATATAGAATAAAAAAATAAAGAATAACATAACTACCCGAAAGGGCATCTAGCAATTAGAAGATACTCTCCTGTGCTTTCTGACACGAAATAACAAAACAAAAAAACCCAAATCCTAATCCGAGATTAGGTCAGCTCTAATTTCTAACGTTGTACCAGGAGACCATACCTGTGAAGTGGTTGGTGTGATTTGAATCGGCAGCGTACGGAGCTTCGTACTAAGGTTGAGTGTATGCGGAGGTGACGAATCCGTTCGAGCGACGGTGTGCGGCGGAGAGGACGTAATCTGAAATAGTTTCACAAT
>DWEE01002663.1:0-11302 GCA_018245755.1 Parelbella macleannani
TAAAGAGATTTGACCTCATTAAGAAGTCTACATTTTTTCAAGATCTTCATTTGCTAAAACACATGAGGTTTTTGATAAAGAACATTTAAGTTAATGAACGACTTAAACAGCCGATCATATTTCGTAGGTATGACGAAGGTAGGTCTCAAGGACACCTCTGCGCAGGGGGGCATTCCAAAACATATTGTTCCACGCATCAATTATAATTATAAATGTTTTTAAACAAACACAAATGGATAGTAGTAAAAAAATATATTTAAAATGATCTCTACATTTAAATATAGGTACATACATATGTGGTTGCCACACTGATGTAGAGTAAGTACTTTTGTCTCTGTTCAGTTTTTCTTTTGCTTAACCTACATATAATGGAGACAGGTAATTTTTACATAGATCTGTTTAGTATAGTAGGTAGCCTTGGTTTATAAGCAAACACCAAACCACGATAACAATAGATTATTAACGCGAGGTCTCTGCCAGAGGTACCCACGTTCGCGCACACGCCTGACAGCTGCAATTTAGATGCGCCTACAACTACAACACGCTCAGGTTTTTATCAACATGTGCTGTTGATTAGAAATAAAACAGACTATAACTCGCATAAATTAACTAGGCATCTCGCTTCGATGACGTATGGTGTGATACTGGCGCGTCGAAGGCGAGATCGATAGGCATTGGTACACGAAGTTCGCTGGCGGGAGGGGAATCAGCGGGAGAGCTTTCCTCGTAAACACCAAGTTGATTTCTGCGTGTTATACATATCGATTACGTGATGGACTGCGTTTGCTATAAACAGCAATCCACCCACAAACCGATATCAGTTCATCGAAAAGAAAATATTGCGTAATTATTTTAACGTTCCTCTACCTGAGTCACCTTCTACCTGAGAGTGTCGAAAATATCGCAACCCATAGCTGCCGGCCGAATTAAATTAAATACCAATGGATCAGTGCTATCTTGCTAACGTTTCAAAACTGGCTCTAAGCGTAATATTAAAGTAATATTTGGAATATTCGATTTTGGTGACTAAATTCAACAATAATATTCAAACAATATTACATACTAGAAAAAATTAATACAGTCCGTCTACTACCACACTATTACACAGACTGAATATTTCGAGATCAGATGAACATGTACAGGGATAACTAAAGATATTTATTATCGTGTGTTTATTCCACGTTTCGAAATTTTTCATAAAAAGGCATCCCTATATTCTCCTTTAAAAAATTTTACTTTTTCTAATACATATAATATTTGTGTCCGTATGAATAATATTATAATAACCAAATATGATAAAAAGCTTAACTTAGTGTTTAGTCAGGCTATAGGACTGTCCAATTGTTAGAAGACGCGGACGTGAGACACAAATAAATATATTTGCATAAATTATTTCGTTACACTTCGCTAGCGCTGATATCACGCCGCTACTTGTTTGCAACAGAAACAATGGTATGACGGAGCTGACCAAATCAGAGGTCGAGTACAAAAAAACAATGTAAACGAAGCCTTGTCCAAAAATCCATCCAAGTGCGCCCGCGTCCAAGGCTAGCTTCACAAACCGCCACTATCAATTATCTCAATGTCGCACACTTAATGAACGGCTCACGCATCTAGAAATGCATCGCCATATTAACATATTCGTATTATACATGCGCATAGTGAGTGGCGTGTGATCGATATTGTCACTTGAAATTAGCTGGCACAGCAGATATCAAATGTATATCTCTTTGCTCTTTTGAATTTTAACATTAAGATTTAAATAAATAATAAAAAATGTCTAAAATATTGGACTGCACGTCAGTTCCGTACGGACGAAGATGATTGACGCTCAATGCTCTCTACCTATTAATAAAATAAAACATACCTAATAATAAAACAATGCAAGTTTACATACCAAAATTAAATAAACGTAAACATAATGAACAACCCACCGGTAAACGCGTGTTCAAGCGGCTCGTATTTACAATTCAAAAATGTATCGCACAATGTATAATATTTCCTATTGCGACATTGAGTTCAAATCTATTTGTCATTTGCGTTTATAAATGGCTATATCTAATGTGTTGCTCCATCAAGCACTTGATTTATTAACCGACGATGTCGGTGGGTTATCGCAATCTCGGCTCGCAGCGCCACTGACGCTGTAACGTGATTTGTGCTAATATAATAAAACGACGCATTGTGAAAACTGTATCGGCTGCAGGATATTGCAACTGAATCGTTTTAATATATCTACATTGCGTATATTTTATGACATTACGTCGGTAGGAACTTGCAGTGCAGTACTGGTTTTATGGTCTTAAATAAATAGCTTTATTATTATTTATTTCAATAAAGAGATATTTGTTAGTAAATGGATGGGGTATAAAATATTTTATAGATATTACTTACAATGATTCTACATTGCAATATATTTGTAAAACTAGCTTTGAAGTTCCACGAAACCTTACTCTCGTGAAAGCGACCTACGTCATCCTTCGCGAGTCGTCCTGTCATGCATGTGTCCAAACACGCGGCCTGTTTTCACTATTTACCGTCACCAGTAGAGTTTCACATTCGTCAGATGATTCGAACGCTACTCATTTTCTAAAACAAGAAATTAGGGTTCGTTCACATCGAAAGTTGCGATGCGTTTCCTTCAAGTAGTATAACATGGTATGAATGAACATTAAAAATTAAACTGTCAGTTCCTCAAAATAACGGAAGGGATAGTCATATAGGAAATAGTGAAGTGTTGGTTTACAATATCGTTAAATTCTTAACTTGGTTTCTTCTGTGTTTTGAAACTATGATTTTAACTATCGATAGATTCACAATCGCCTCCTAAACTTTGCAGACGATGTTACGATACGAGTAACGGCTATAAGCCTAAAACTTGTACTGATGCGTCTCTTCTTAACAATGAAAGCTCGATGAAGAGTATATTTGTATACAATAATAACCAATTAGAAAGCATTTATTCCGGCGATCAGTACTTGACACGCCGTGGCAGCGGGTTGTGCAACAGGATTGTGTAACTGCGATACCCAGGCATGTTTACGTATTGGACTTCCGATCGGACACGTGTTTGTTGTGCTCGCCGCGGACGCATATTATTCTTCCTTCGCATCGCGCTCGTGACTTTTATTCTGAACATGTTACGTGTAAACCTCGCCAAAGGCTTCGGTTAAGATATGACAGCGTCGCGAGGGTCAATAATAAAAGTAATCAATAATGGCACAGTTTATGTAACTCCAAAAAAAAACAAATATCACTTGCTATAACAGTGAAGGAAAACATCATGCAGAAACCTGCACAGTTTGGAATTCTCCGTGGTGTATTCTAAGGCGTGTGAATCCGCAGTAGGCTAGCATGGCAGACCATGGCCTTAATACTTTTTATTCTCGAGAGGAGTCCTCCATCTAACTGTGAAAGAAAACAAGGTTAATAACGATAATTTTATACATATATCTAAGTGCGTGTATAAGTAACACGTAAGTGCACAGAAAATGCTCCAGTTATAAAAGTAAATTTCGTTTGGAATGTGGAACAATCATGTGTATGAAGTAAATCACCAACATGGCACGAACCTAAACTGCTAAATAGCGCTATTTGCATTGTAGCGTTCCGATTACATAGGTGCGACAGCACACGTAACGTTCCAACTAAGTTATCAAGGATGCCAACACTTATGTCACTGGTCTGACGTAAAATTTTAATTTTATTAGGATACATATGTCACTCCTTATTCCTTAACCATTTTGGTATAACCGTAAACGTAACATCACGCCTGTAATCTCCGAAATAGCGGGCAGAGGAGTTTAGTACAATCCGACATTTCACCAGTTTAGTTTACCACCTTGTTACATTTTTAAATTACTATACTAAGCAGAAAATGTGGATTATATTGGTATTATAATTATAATTAGATTAATCATTAATAAAGTGACCAGTTTAGAACCAAGTCAAGCCTCTAACAATAAAGATATTTGACACTCGTTCGTTTCTGGCTACCAGGTGAGGGGCCGTGCGTAATAATAAATTAATTATAACAATAGGATAGTATTATATAACTTTTATTTTTATTTTATTTTTCCTCAGTTTGCCCATCTGCTTGCGTTTTTGTATAAAATCCCGTGCAATGTACTGCTTGCTCACTACTGCTTCATATACGACAATACTATTACATATATGTATATTATATTTATCAGTATATGTCATTTATTGATATACTTCATCTGATATTTAAAATAAATAACAGTTTTAAATTATACAACTTGCATTAATGGATATTGAGGAAAACTTGCTAATTTAACGTGCATTTAATCTATACGTATAAATGTATTTAAGTAGGACTTACATTTTATCGAGTAGCGAGGTGGATAGTAACTAAGTACTGCCGTTTCATGAACATTCCAATAGTCGTTTAGCTTTACAAATTCGGACCAAGTTTAAGTAAGAGAAGCAGTGAGGTTTGCGTGTCATAATAACGTTTGCTTAAGATTCATTATAACATAATTTGTGTGGTTGCCAATGATGCAACATGCGCAACTTTAATAAATACTAAGTGTTACATGTTTTAGGTAATGTAATATGTAATTTAATATGTTTTTTACATAATGGTCTTAGCACAGTTTGTAAATTATTCAGATTCAAATACGTATAAAAACACCATAACGATTTTCATTTTTTATTGTTGGTACGGTACTTTATTACAGAAATATATGTATGAGAGATATGTACTTACCGCCTCTAAATTACTCTTTACGAAATTGAATTAACTTACGAGTATGCCGGTGTATTAGCAAATTGGGACGAAATAGACTGTCCGTGCACACGTGGCCGAGACATAATTTTTTTGTGCAAACGTTCATAGCAGCCAACCGGACGTAGCAATGTCTCTAGAACTCCGAGTTGACCCAAAATTTTCGATATCTCGCAGTCAGTTCGAACAGCTTGCATACGCTCAAGATATATTGCAACAGAAAAGATACATAAATTTCTTCTTTTTCTGCGAGTAATCCGTAATAATTTATAACTTACAAGTTTAACTTTGTTTATGTTTCGCGTTACAATTGCTGAATTAATTTTAATGAAATTTTCATATTACAGCGTGACTAAAATTTGAACTGTATGTGAAAAAATCGATGTATTTTTTGATTATTAAAAATTGTGAGCAAAATTTAAGACATTAAATAACACGGGGCGCATGTAAGTACTGCATTATCATGTGAAAATTTTAAAATGCAAAGCAACAGAAAGAAAACATGTAGTATATTTTTTGATACTGTCATCAGAAGAGAGATCGAGTTAAAATATTCGTACGGCTTACAAAATATATATTATCTATTATACTTATTTTTAGAAACAGCAATAATAGATCAATATATTCGCAGCAGGAATTGTTATATGACGGTGGGTATAACAAGTTTCACCATAGCTCTTTAATAATCCCAAGAAACAATTGAGAGTGGAGACGCGGGTACTAGCGCACCACAGCCGCACAAACAACAGATATCTTAATCCAATTATTGCTCGCCGGGCTCCAAGGCAACATATTTCCACGTCCATTTCCTTAATTAGCGTAGGTTTTATTTACTCTTTTGAGTCATCGTATAGCGTCAGATAAATAGTTTTTTACTTTGCATATGCTGCACGGATTATAATAATCATCATATCTCAAATTTATTATCACTGTTATGCGCGAGGGATAAGTTAATTATTGTGATAAGTTAATTATTGTGTTTTGGTACAAAAATTTATTAACGAGCAAAAACAACCCGTCGTAATCCTTTACATACTTCGCAGTTCGCATCGTTAAACACGACACTGTGGGTACTTATACACATACGTCTCTAATTCGAGAAGCGCCGGTATTACTAAATGATTTTCCTCCAACGAATATTTTAACGATACCACATTCAAAACGTAAGAAATGAGAACAGTTTTATCATTATTATTAATTTATACAGCGAATCCCAGGTCTACGAAAATTGTTCTGTTTTTTAATGTGACAAGTCAGAAATACTACAAATCTGGAAATATACGAAATGGATTAATTTATATTTATAAAAGTAATAGTTACAGTGTTATTGTTAAGATTGGCAACGTTGCCGCGAGCAGTTACATCAGCCGCCAGTAGCTTTCATCGCGTGAGAACTTGGCGCATTGTGGCGCATCACTTTCCACGCTTCCGGACAAGCATCGTCTTCAACAATAATCGTTTTAAAACCTTGTCTTATCTACACCGTTGTGCCTCTACGCAAACTTTGTTCTTCGTATAATTAAGCGTGAACAAAAGAAACCTGCAACTCTTATACATATTCGATCTCACTGCTGATTGGGGCGATTGCTAGAGTAAGCGATCTCATACACATAAAACGAACATACCTTCATGTTAGTTTTGTATAAGGTTTGGTAAGGACTAATGTGTTTTTACCACTTATATTATATTAAAAAATGCTCTTGTACAAGCAAGTAACCAAATAAACGTGTTTCGTGTTTGAAAATACTTGGTAACTGTTAACTTTATAGAATTCGGTATCTGCAGTATTGTGCAGCTCCAATGCTTTGTACATAGCACACGCGTTGCCGGCGGAGACAGCCGGTACAGTTATGACGATGGCATTAGTGCACGACAAACAATGTTGCGCGACAATGCTGTTGAACATACTCGTAATTTTAATGGAGAGGCACTTTGATGAGCTTTTTAGGTCGCTTTCACCAATACCAAAAATATGAACAATGCAAAACATTTTGACAATAGCAATTTTTTCTAGCGAAGACTATTAAAATAATCCATAACATAATGATACGGCTTAACAAATATTAAATATGAAAATGTTATACATTTAATCGTAATAGCAACGCGTAAAACAATGTCAGATGACATGCTATATTTCGGAATGTAAATTGACAGCATGGCTTACAAGGTTACATTGGTTCGCGCAATGCGGACTTACACACCCTGGGAGCCCACCGACACCGTGGGCGGCGCCCACAGCCGCGGACATGCGCCGGCACGACTAAAATCTTATATCTTAATACAGTACAGTGTAGTCGTCACACGCTCAGTTGCAATAGCAAGGCATGTCTCCATACATCGCAATAAATTTTCTTTACTATCGCTCGTGTGACCGCACACGTAACTATAAGTATAGTATTTAATTACTTTCTTATGTCGTCTTAATATGTGAATAAGTATTGCAAGGCATATCCCGGTATAGCAAAATATATTACTGCGCGTATAATCACAGCAAATATATGCAGCAACAGCAGTATGGCTGCCGTGTGCGGTAGTTTTATATGATATATATTATAGTACGCTATATTAATGTATACTCGAGCTCCGTCTGTGACAGCCTTAACTCAGTCCACCCACCGCGCCGGCGCTGATCTCATATCTCGACATTCCCGTCACACTAATTGTATTCGTTGGGCTTGTATTTTAATTGTAAATATTATAGTAACTACGTCGTACTCGTGAAGCATGTTTAGACTATAACTTTGCTACACTTCGAGCCTACGCGAACGTAGCCAATTCCGCTACTATATTTTTCAATTCGTAATAATTAATATCTGGCTAAAATCACATACATATATCATACAGAGCGGTGTAATTTATTTAAAAATTGCGGCCATGGATAATGAGATTGATGAATGTAGAAGACGCACGACATTTCTTTAAGGATGGAACTGTACTCGGTGATCTCTGCCTACTCTGTAACGGATCTGGCATGATGATATAATATAAATAACAGTATCTCGTGTAAATATTTATGGAAATAGTAGCCGTATAGTCCGGGTTTCACAAGATTTAACGCTGGCTGTTTGGACGAAACACTGCTAACTTACAGGTCTAATTGCAAGCCATCTATGGATACCGTCGCGACGTCGTATGAATCACAGACGGTGCTCTATACATTTTCGTGACTCCATTATTACCTAAAACGTAACAGTAATAAGTAATTTATAACAAAGGTAATAAAGTGTGTCCAAAAATATATAATTTGAGATTTAATTGTGCCTACTACTTTAAGACAAGGTCGTTAACGGGCAATGCGTACGCCGCAAATTCCTAAAGCTACTTAATGATGTAAGATTGCAATCAACAACCAAGTAATGTAAGAATCATACCAAGCAATGACAGGCACGTAAACGCTGCCGTCTAAGACTTGCGCAGAATATATTATTTAAATAGTATGGAGAAAAGCTACGCAAATAATTGTTGACGATAAATGCATGTCCGGTGAAAGAAAAAGTTACATGAAATACACAATTATAACTATTATTAAAAACTATGTATAAGCTTACATGTTCGAAGCGTAGAACCTGTCAGTTTTGTAATGTACTCAAACTAATATCGTTATAAGATTCTAAGTTTAGGTGACTAAACTTTTGTAATTAATAAAGTGTACGATTTGTAATTGCAAAATTGTGTTCAACAATAGATACCTATTATTTAATTATATTAGTCAAATAATTAATATACCGCAAAAAGATATTTCAGTTATTTCACAATAATTAACAGAAAAATGTATCAATATCTCCTCATTGGTGTACATTTTACAAGTAAAATTTTTAATATATTTCCGGTACTTTATCCTAAATAATAAATAAATGAGTAATATGATAATTATTTTTCCTGTATGATTCGCGGTATAATCAAAACTGACCAAGTACACTGATTTGCGCGACATGTCCGCCTACACGGCATAATTAATTTATTTACTCGTGGTAATCGATTCATGCTCGGAAAAAACCCCATCAGAACCTTTTATGTTTCGTTGTGGGAGGCTTTAATATGTTGAAGTAGGTAAAAAAAATATGTACGTAAGTTGCCGCTTAATTAGACTGATATTATATGGTAGAACTAAAATGTAATACTTTCTTAAATAAATTTTAATAAACGATACTAAATAATAGAAAAGAAATCTTGTGATGAAACAACGCAGCAAGTATCACAGTAGGTTAACATAATTAGGTATAATGCGTTAATTATTCACGTGAACATTATCACAATTTAAGAATTCAGCGTTACGCAATTACGCCTATGTCTATTTTTATTACCTTTTGTTAAGTTTCTCTGTTAGAAGAAATTTCACTTTTTCATTAGATGCCTAAATAATTGGTTACGTGAGTATGATTTTTGGAATACCTACCTACATATTCATTTCATGGGTTAAATTTTCTTTATTGTATTATACTATTGATGTAATATTAAGTATATGGATATTATAAAAACGTAGAACATTAGATGTAGATATCGTAAATTAAACTGATGTGTATCATTGGACCTGCGTACTTCTGAAGGCTTATTTGTATTAAGAGGATAACAACAAAGTAACAATTGAAATGCATGGAAATTTGCAACTGACCTCGAACATTAATGTAGGAATGAAAATGTTAGCGGCAATTGCTTTTAATTATTAATAAAAAATCTAAGCATATACACTAAGACAGGTAAAGATTCACATTAAAATCCCCAAAAATATCACATTTGCAGGTAAACGTAGGTAGCCATTTTAGTCTAGTATAATTTGTATTCTTGTTTTTTGATAACAAAACCCTATTAGGTAATCTTATTTAAACAGCAACAACATTATCCTATAGTATATGTATATGTATATAATATATACAATGTCAATCAAACACTTTGAAAAGCTTGATTACATCAAGTGTGACAGCACCCTAATGTTAGCAGAGCACGAATAGATTTGCATGTGTATCAAAGCGTAACAAGTGTCACTCAGTTTGTGCTGAACCGAAGCCATATGAGTCATAGAGTAATGATAATGAATCGTGCATGTTCATAGACAAGTCCAGTGATTACATAAGACAAAGCAATATCGTGGTCCTTAAATGGGGCACAACTTACATGCGCCCGCGTCGCCTTAAGCGATTCGTGCCGTAATACTCATAACATCGCAAGCCGTTATTTCCGGGGCATTTCACTTTTTCGATTTGCGATTGCCCTAATACTAAGAATAATTTGTGAACGGTAACATTATATAATGATTCATGCCATATTTATAAACTATTACGCACGTATAAAGAATATGTGATATATGATCGATTTAGATTAAATCGTCTTGTATAAAATCGCTTACATGTGTGCTTTGTTTTGATTACTTTAGTTTCTCAACCAGAGCATTCAGTGTCGGTTGGTTGTACGCATTTAATTATTTACCTAAAACTTAAATCTAATCCTTAATGACTATAATCGCGTTGATGTCTTTTACATAAAATATTTCTAAGAGTCAATGTTAGTACACTTATAAATAAGCTTTTGATGTCAGCAGAACTAAATCAGTTAAATCTATATTCTAACATTCCTGCACGCAATATTTGTTTAGAAATACGCATAGAAATGTTTAAGACGGTCGCAGTATGCGAATCGAAGTGATATCAGCGTTAGTACATAAAATTTTCATTCTGTCCATAATACCGTCTTATTGAGCAACTTTGTAATGAATTTAAATTAAATACATCCTAATAATGTATCTATTTAAGTTTTATACTTCATTATAACAAAAACATATTGATATTATTATATCGTCACAACAATTCTCTTACGGGATAAGCAGAGGACCCACAGCTAAATAATATACCTATCCTTATACACTTGACATGCGTTTGCCGATGCCGATTTCGGTGACTTCGACTCCCTTATCAGCCAGTATCTGTCTAATTTTATCCAGATAACTGAGTTTTGGTCTTTATCAGCGCGGTGAAGGATTTAAATTACTGATAAATGCAGTGAATGCAAGAATTTGGAATTTATATTATGATTTACATACCTATCTAGTTCATTAATGTGCATCACGTTTACACTACTTAATATTTTAACTCCCGCCGCTTGTGGAACGCATGTCATCAACATATAATTTCAGACGCTACACTACGTGATTCGTAACGCGTACTTGATATATTAATATAACAAATTTAACTTATTGTTAATAATAATCCTAAATTTAAACGATTCAGGAGATTTTATGTATGGATATCAGACGATTTTATTTTTGGAAATATGGTAGTGCTTGCCGTTAAATATTATTTACAGAATAGAAGCTCGTTAGGCGAATTGTAAACGTATCGCTAATGACTGACGAATCGCTTAACACAGTTTCTAGTGGATGACGAATTCTAGCTGAGATTATTCACAGACGTGTTTATACTACACTTTAAACTTAATTAGGAACGCCTCTTAGTGTCGTGTCTGCCACACACCTCGTCACGGGTACAATAATTAACATGCGAGGGCTGTGTGCTGATGTTATCTATTACAAACATGCCAGCGATAGCAGCGACAGATATAAAT
>DWEE01002664.1:0-11300 GCA_018245755.1 Parelbella macleannani
CTCGGACCTCTTGATCAGTAGTAGCGCTTGCAACCACTCGACTAACTAGCCAATGAAATGAAACGTGTTTATTAAAAGGGACTTGAAACATTCATTACTCTTTCCCCCCCCCACTCATTCTTTTGGTCAACTTGACTTTTGTCCAAAAGGTTTGAGCATTATACAAGAAGCACATCAAGATATTTAGTAGTCAATTCTCTGACTACACCTAACGAACCTGGTATGATCATATAATAGTAATAATCACATATAACTCCATACCTCACCTCATAGGATAAACGAAGGGGTTTATCAAAACATATTACAAATATATCAAATATCAAAATATATCACCTCAAGAGATATGGTGGTATCTTTGAGCAAGCGGCTTCGAATTGCTCGAGGGAGGCACTCCTGGACAGCAGTATGGGGTTGTCGTTGCGAGGTAACGACGACAGATTTCCTGCAACTGTTTAATGGACTTCTTTACATCCATTGGCAACATTACTATCAATGTATTCATCAGTCTACTGCTGCACACAGGTCATAGGCAAGGACAAGGACTTTGTCCATACTCCCCACGCTGGTCATACAGGTTGGGGTACATAAATAATAATTAGTAAACTTTGACTATTAAACTAAAGAGTGGCGTCGATTAGGGGAGGCTTATATCCAGTAGTCGAGAATAGTCGGATGATGATGATGATTATATTAAAGACTTGACCTTGACACTCATGAGAAAAAACTGTTCTAATAGTGGAATGACAAAAGGGTCGAAAAAACAATATCTCGGGACACCACACACATCCATCTGATCCCTGAAAGCTTTCATGATGCTTAGTTGTGGTAACCTAACGGCTGATAAACTTGCGTATGTACAAATATGTATATACTTATATAGACATTTGTTACACCCAGACACAATAAATACTCATAAGATAAACATTGTTGCTGGTTGGAAATCTAACCTCCATTTACCATGACTTATCCTATTTGTCCTTGGCGAGAATCGAGTCTACAACCTCCAGTTCAACAGCCAGGTTCGCTTACCACTTAACTAAAGATACATAAACGGTAAAATGATATATATTTAGGTGTTAGGTGTAAATAAGAAAAGTTACTTACGTTCTGTCTGTGCAGAGTTCAAAATCAAACTTCTGACTCTCTCATGGTCTTCCAAGTATTCGATCAGGGCGCAGTCCTCACTCAGCGGCGTTAACTGGTGGAAGAACGCTAGTAATCAATATCTTCACTAAATAAAGTTGGAAGAGATAACTCTTTTAGCGATTAAATCGTCTATTCTTCTTCACCTAATCTCTTGTTTCTGTTGTATTGTGTATTTTTTTGTTACATGGTGTACATTAAAGGGTTTTTGTATTGTATAATGTTATATGATACATCTGATCTCAAAGAATACCTTAAGACAGCTGGTGTTATGATAACCAGACGGCTGACAAACTACATATTATATATGTACATCATTATCATCATCAGTCCCTAAATATCCATTGCTAGCCATGCCACTGACCCAGTAGCCGGCCGCAGCGGGCAGGCCGAGGCCCCGGGCGGCGGCCTGCAGGCGCAGCGCGGCGGCGTCCAGCCGCAGCGGCTCGCCGCCCTTCACCAAGTAGCGGTGGAGCGCGCCGCCCGCGCGCACGCTCACCACCGCCGCGCGGCGGATGGAGTCCGTGTATATATGCACCTGGAACGTATTGAACCGTAACGCAACATCTTGCCTGTAGTCCCGCAAGAGATACGCACAGGAATGCAGTACACTATTTTTCTTATAGTGATACGTATTTTTGTTATATGCAGTTACATCGCAACTCCAGGTCCCTAACTTGGAACGCAGAGAGCATAACGTGGCAAATATATTTCAGATCTGACGTGTTTCTTCTGCATTTTTAAATCTCTTTTCAAGCATCTTTATTACACTTGTATTAGGAGCACAGTCGGCAAGTATTAGAGCAAAATACAGGGTAACGACCTCCTTTCGACTTTTCATTCTATTTTCATAATCTCTCTTACACACGCCGCTCTTGTATACTCTCTTTCTCAGACACTCTACTCTCACTCCCGCGCTGTAGCGTGTGAATGAACACGAAATTAATACGTTAACTACTTAACAGCTCCATTCACTCGATTACCTGCGCTCTCTCTCCTCTTCAGCTCCAGGTCAGTGATGTATTTATCATCCTTACTAAATACTTTTAAGCTACATACATACATACAAATTCGTCCAATGATTACTAACAGTTTCATCGAACATAATGTTCCCGTGTTTCGGCAGACGCATGAGCCGTCTGAGCGCGACGTCCGAGGTTCGATTGTCGTCGCAAAGCAGCGGGCACAGTTGCGGCAACCTGAGCGTGCGGCGGTCGGCCGTCTTCAGCTCGGCCGATAGCTGTGACATCAGCTGGGTCAGGACGCCCTTGGCATGTGTAGTGGCGATATCTGGTGGACAAGTAATTTACAGTTTTTTTTTATTAATTGAATGCAAACAACCAGGCGGACGGGCCACCTGCTGGTAAACGTCGCCTATGGACATTTGTAACACATGAGAACAGGCCAATGCTTTAACGGCTTTGAAGAAGAGCTCTTTTCAAGCTTATCTCGAAAAGCCCCATAACATGTTCATATCATATCATACCCATGGTCTATAAGCGAAGTGGTGAACAGTTATCTATGATAATAAATAGTTATGGATGAATACAGAGTTGAAGTTGTGAATGTGTAAGAAGCATGGCAGGTCTGCAAGGATAGAGACATTTGGCGTGTATGTATACGAGTGGTTAATGACCTCCGGGGATATTTACACATTTTTAAAGAGGCTATAATGCTAATATTATGCAAGTAAGAAGAGCATGATGGACATAGAAGAGGCATCTCAGCTCTGTAAGGTTAATTATTTAGCACCCAGTGCTCTCTGCTTACTGTATAAGAGAGCTGACGTGATGGTACATCAACAATAATAAAAGTAAAATGTGTAATGAGCTTCCATTTGAGGTCTTCCCAGAGCACTACGATGTGGTTCTTCAAGAGAAGCGCAAAGCGAGCTCTCCTTCAAAGCCGGCAACACAATGGCCTCTCCTCGGCTTTTGCACATGTCCAAGCGACGGTGACCACTTACCAGCAGGTGGCTCATCCGCCTGTTCGTCGAGCTAAATATAAAAAAGAAATTCTCACCATAGTCCTCCACGCTATACAATGCCTGCCTGCTCTGATACAGTACTCGATAGTCGGCTCCGGCGTAAGGGTTCTCGAAGACCTTCTCTTTCATACGTTGGAATGTCTGCGACCATGATGCTCCATCTGAAACAGGAAGTATATAGTTTGTTTTCCTTTGCATAGAAATTTGATAAATTTTCTTGTGATTCTTCATCCTCAATTTCGTTACCTGATGGTGGAGATCAACAATATGTTACATGAATTACACAGTGTTCTTGCAAGGTTGGAACATGGTTTTAGCTCATAATAATTATTTACACGCTCATGTCATTTCGTCGAAATACGTCCAAAAAAACGAGGAGACAACTAACTTCATATTAGAGTATTTATCCTCCCATCTCGTTCTTCCCACCCCCCTGTCAAGAATTACATTATAACACAAACCAACCTCACTGATTCAGACACACACAAACAGACACAATATCGCATTTATGTTCTATAAAGCTAAACAGACTAGTATTTTCACTTGCAACAATAGTAGGAAAATCTTTCCTTTCAAACATGCTCAACTCTCAGCATTATCACCAGCAGGACAGCCGTAAGAGCAAAGCTGACCCTGGAACGAACGGTTAGGTAACACCCTCACCTTTGTTCTGTAGCGCGGTCAGCAGCCCCTCGCAGTACTGCAGCAGGCTATGCTTGGGGTCGGCCACCAGCGACAGCATCTGTTTGCACTGTATGAGCGACTCATCGGCCGCCAGCACCTGCCCGTACACGTGCCCGTGGCGCTGGGCGGTGGACACGGAGCTTAACATATGTGAGTTGCTCCTGAGTGCATCGAGGGCGAAGTCATCTAACTCGTCCTTCACTAAGTTCAACTGAAATAATAATATTATTATCACTAGCCTCCTCCAAGCAGTGATAGCTTAGTGATTAAGAATTGAGCCTCTCGTTCTTGGTGTGCTGGGTTCAAATTCACGGCGCGCACCTATGGCCTTAACCCTCCCAATATGAGAGGAAACTCACTGAGAACTTAACTACATCAATATAACCTAACCAATAAACTTTAAGTATGTGTATGCTTTGTATCCAGTATCTGCAGGCAGATGCTGGGTGCGACAAGCGGAGGACAGGGCACGATGGCACTCATTGGGGGAGGCCTACGTTCAGCAGTGGACTGAAATAGGCTGATGATGATGACTATCCTTTGTGGGACGAACTAATTCAGAATGCGGTCAGTAACCGACTGGGTGACCGTTAGTGACTTATTTGTATTACTCGGCATTTGGTAAGCGATATGTAGCTTAGAATGTAGCATGCACCCAGATAATGGTTATTTAGTATTGTGTTAAATAAACTCTTTCACTGACAATCGGTAGTCAAAGACTGTGGGAGCTCACGCTGAAGACTGCATACTGATTTGTTCTTTCTTTCCTTGGAGTATATTTAATATCACGCCTGTAATCCTCGAAGAGATAGGCAGAGGAATGTAGTACACTTCTAAGTTTTACCAGTTACATTTTAAGTCCCATGGAATAGTAGGTGAGCCTGTTGCCATACACTGGGCACATTCCTTGTAGTATAATATTATTATACTGTAAATTGGATTGTAATTGTGCCTACAGATGGAATAGTTCTTTATTATCACGATAAAACCTTCTTACCTGCGCCCGGTGTATGGTAATAGGCTCAGTACCTCCTCCATGGCGGGATGTGAACGCTTTATAATGACTTCGGAATTTTTATTTGGACGTATGGAAGGGTATAAAGAGGTTATAGGTTTGAATAACAAAATGTGTACCGCTTCGAGCACAGCTTGCGCCACGCGCTCGGGCAGCGCGCCGCGCGCGCGCCGCACGAGCGCGTCGGCGAGCAGCGCGCGCTTCGAGCCCAGCTCGAGTTCAACGTATGCCTTCAGCACCGTCGACATTCGCTTCAGTATGTCGCAGTTCGCGCTGCTCTCTGGAAAATTGAACACTTTTTACGACGAAAATTATTTATGTTACAAGCATTTGTTGTAAATGTACCCATGTGAGTATATATTTGTACAAATGTGTATATATATGTATATATATGTATGTATATGTACATATAACTTATGACTGCCTCGTTGGTCGAGTGATTGCAGGCGCGACTGCTGATCGGGCAGTCCTGGCGGTGGCTATGACAGTTCAGGGCGGATGTAAAAATGTCTACTAGTAGGTCTGAGTCTGGACTTATTTCAGGTGAACGGAATAGACTCAAGGCCTATTTCATGGGATTTACAACATAACAGGTAATATGTGGGAGATGCTACACTCCTTTACCTACTATTTTGAGAAAATACAGGCGTAATATTAAATATTAAAAAACTCGCAAGCACATTTGAAACATAATGGATAATAATAAAGTATATTTCCAAAATAAAGAGATTAAAACTCACCATCCGATCCACTGTTGGATCCAACTGTCCACTTGTTATCCAGCACCGTCATGAGGAAGACACACACAGAATCCAGGGTGCGCCTGAACTCGTCAGTCAACACAAGCTCCTTGAACTCCTCCCATTTTTGAATAGCTTCCAAGTCGTTTATTTGGAGTACTGTAAATAATACAGAGCACTAGTTACTTACACACAGTACTTATCAGTGGAGCCCAAATCCAGCAGTAGAATGAGCTTTATGATGATGAACATGATGACAGACACCTGAGAGTTCAAACCAGTTGTTGTACAAGGACTCAACTCACATTGCAAGTCGTCCAGCAGTCTCAATCTCCAATATTCAACACCGTTGATGTCTTCTAACGCTGACGTCATCCTGAACTGGCCAGTTGAGTCATCTGCAGAGAGTTATAAGGACAATTAGCAAATTTTTCAACTTGTGGAGATAAATAAGGAGAGTAGAAAACAGACATGGGGAAGAGAATCTATATCGGCACAAAATATCTATTATTATAGTTATTCAAAAACCTTTTCGAATAACTATAATAATAGATATTTTGTGATAAGAGAATGATCTTTCATAGTAAAATTGAGATGCAACAACAGAATATATCATTTAGCCTGTCAGTGCAGTGGTTACAGAACCTGACTGTTGCATAGGTTGTGAGTTCAATTCCCACCCAGAATAAATATTTGTGTGATGAGTACAAGTATTTCTTTTGTAATAAATAATAATAATAATCGACCCATTTGTCATTCCATATTGAGGGGGTTAAGGCCATAGTCTGCCACGCTGGCCAAGTGTGGGTTGGCAGACTTCACACACCTCAGAAAATATTTTTTTTTTATAAATTCTAAGGTGTGTGCAGATTTCCTCACGATGTTTTCCTTCACCGTTAGTTGGAACTTTTATAAAGAGGTGGGCGCCATGGATTTGAACTCAGCACCCCTGGAGTGAGAGGCTGAATTCTTAACCACTAGGCTATCACTGCTGATGTAAGATATAGATAGAATTAATTATTAATTAATATTGTCCAAACTGAACATAAAGGGCATATCTCCCTGTAGGAGTAAGCAGAGGAGTGTAGTATACTCCCACAATTCACAAGTACATAATATGTCCCTCATAGAATAGGGGTCAAGCCTATTGCCATTTGGGTACTAAATGAAAATTATAACAAATTTTGTAACCTGCATTTGATTATAAAGATTGCATTGATGGAAAGGTAGAGTTTAGGTAGAGATGAAGAAAGTAAGGATCTAAGAGTAGTGTTATAGACAGAATGTTTTCTCAGCTGGACTCTGGATACATCATTCCAGAACCTTCTATTATATACATACATAGAAGGTTCTAGAATAGGATAGAAGAACATTCTTCTATCCTTCTGAAATTGATACAGAGATATGTTTTTTAAAAATAGCAGACAAATATATAAGTAGGGAAACATAAAAGAAACATACACAAACTCAATGCCTTCTCCAACATTTTCCTGTCATTCTGCTGCAACCCAATCGTCCTGAGGGCTATCATTTTCTGTTGCAACCATATCAGAGTTTCGCTCTCGTACAAATCTCTGTGACAATAGGAAAATTATGCAATAAGATGATTTAAAAATCTTTATTATACTTACGCCTATATTCTCTGAAGGGGTTGTCAGAGGAGTATAGTACACTCCCAAATTTCACGTTACGTTTACGTCCCATGGAATAGGTGGTGAGCCTCCTGCCATACACCAGGCACAGATCCAGACAGTTTCAACGTTAGACACTTCCAACTACTGAACCATACTGGTGAACCATCTTTGCTTATCTCTCATATTATGTTCTTTTTAGGAATTTTTATATCTAGATATTTAGACTCCCCTCATTCAGACAGACCTCATTCGTTGGGCGGTTGCAACGTGCGATTGCCGATGAAGAGGTCCTGGGTTTGAAGCATAGGTCGGATGGCATTGGATTTGCTAACTTACATTTTCTAGTAGAAATTTCCAGTATTGTTTGAGAGTATGGATCTGTGCCTGTTGTAGGGCAATAGGCTCACTACCTATTCCATGGGACGTAAAGTACAACTGATAAAACGTACTACGCTCCTCTACCTACCCCTTATTTTATTTAGAAACTTATATATCTAGTTTACTATTCACAACATATATAAGCAGGTATTCAAAAGCTAGCATATTCAATTTCATATGTAAAATACATACGACACATCCTTCAGGCACTCCAACGCGAGAGTGGGTAGGCCTCGTTCGTTCGCACACTTGCACCATTCCAGCTGGTGCGAGCGACACAGGGATAGTGCCAATGAGTTCCCTTCAGAAGGCGAGTGTTCTGCTAGAGACTCATCATCCGACGTCTCGGTATCAGCATTCTCGTATATGGTCTTCAGGAACAATCTTCTGTAAACATATGAATGTGACTCTCTTACTTTTATCGCCTTATATGGTGGCTTTGGTATTTTATATGTTGCCTACTCTGCGATGGACTTGGCGTGAAGATATGTATGTTTAGCACATGGGTTTATTCTTAACGAACGAAAATTGAAAGCGACGGTCATTATTTATGAAGTTATCACAGCATAGACAGGCCTTGGTGAATGTATACCTTAACATCAACCTCGCCGCCCACTTCACCAAGCAATCCTCGCTCCTTATGTTCGTAGTCAGATTGTACATATCCGTCTCGCTGTGGGACACGTCTCTGATGTACTGCCATTCTATCGCTTCGGTGACCTGTAGGCAGGACGTACAAATTGTTCTATCGTATGGAGACAGAGAGGTTATATTATTTTTAACAACTTCCTCAGGTAATAAAAATTGTAAAAATTCAATAAGATTTAAATATAACGCTCTATGACGGTGAGGGAAAATGTTTTGAAGAAACAGTAATTAAGGTCCCTTACGGGATAGGCAGACAGCACGTAGTGACTAATATCCCCAAAGGAGCCGACACGTTTCTACATTCATCTCTCTCTTCCCACATCACGTCTATCAGTCTTCTGACTCCTCCATCAGCAAATACTATTAACCGCTATGAACCAACTGAAAACCGTGAACATGGTTTAAAATCCATCTTCATTCCGGGGATCCTGGATTCTAATACTAGCGTGCACCTTTTTACAAATGGGCGTTTCAAGAAGAAATAGCACTTTCTAATGATGAAGGAGAACATAGTGAGAAAACCTGCACACCTTAAACTTTAAAAATCTCTGGGGCGTGTGTGGTCAGACAGCCCGCACTTGGCCAGCGAGGCAGGCTACGATCTTAAACCTATCATTCTGAAAGGAGACCTGTGTTTCAACAGTCGAATGATAAATAGGAAGAAGAACTAAGAAGATAGGCACTACCTAAGAATGAAACTGAGCCAACTCACCGCTGACACGTCAAACCGGTTCCGAGGCCACGAGTCCAACTTCTTCATTAGCATTGTACACTCGTACCCGTCGCCACTGTTGCGGTACACGGACACCATGGCGTCGAACCAGCCAACGCCTTCTGTGAAAGCAAGGAGGTGGTGAAACGCGGTGGGAGATTTAGAATGAATAGCAAAATGGAAGTAAACCTGTGAGTATACATGAGAATGTTCTATTAATGTAATGTTGTTTATGAAAATGTTATATATGAAAATGGATATTGAAAACAAAAACATTGTAATTCACACACACACACACACACACATATAAGAATGCATGAAGAAACTTACATTCATTTAAAATAAAAAATCAAATATCTCGGCATCCCCGTTACTGCCAAGATCTGGACAAACAGAGAAAACGAAAATGAAAGAGATAGAACTAGAACGAGTTCCACACCTGCATACGACTTCAAGCAGTTCTCGAAGGTCTCCTTCTTGGTCCAGATGACAGGCAAGTTCTTGGATATCTCTCTTCTTTGCTGAATGGTGAGATCGTTCCAGTGGGCCAGAGACCCGAAGCTTGCTAGTAGCGCTGTGGAGGATATTATATATTGAAATATTTATAACACACACATAGATACATAAACATACACACACACACATTTATCTATATATGTAAACAATCAATTGCCCAGCGTGGCAATTATGGGCGGTAACCGCCCCCCCCCCCCCCTTATAAACTTATTAGAGGAGCTCTGTCTGGCAATGGACTAAGACAGGATGATGACTATATATAGATATATATAAGTATATATAGTATACGCAAAGTGGCTGGCAGTGGTTGGATGCGAAGAGCTGAAGATCGCGCTCAGTGGCCTGACATTAGAAAGGTCTATGTCCAGCAGTGGACGGGAGTAGGCTAATGATGACGATGATGAAGTATTGTAATATGAAATTTGAACTACATACATATGTACATTTGAACACACACATATGTACAATTTGAACTACATACATAATTTAATTTCATAATAACCAGGTATAAACTATATGACGTCACGTTATCTCACAGATGTGACCTCTTGTGAGGGCGGGAGGGGGATTGCGTCGAAAAGTGATATTAGTGTGATGTAAATAATGAATTGCTGTGTCCGAGCCAAAATTGTGTGCTTGTGGGTTACAAATCCAAGACCTCTTCAGGAGTCGTCAGGACGGTAAACTATTTGATGATCACTGCTATTCAGGTGTGAATGTACAGAGAAAGAAAGATTGCACAATGGTCTATAAAGACAAATAAGCAACACTAATACAATAAGAGATGCTTCTGGAATAGAGTCCAAGAATTTAAAGAATTACCATTCATGCAGAAAAATCTTCCAGATGCTGCCATTTCTTCATCCGTGTCGCTGGCAGGCACACTGTAAAAATATTCTTTTTTATATTATACAGTGATTTTATATGTACCTCGAGACCGCAACTTGGTAAACGTATCGATCGTAAGACGCCCTCCAGCTGGTGGAGAGACGATACACACAGAGGCTGGCAGCGATTGGATATGAAGAGCTAAAAACCGAGCTCAATGGCATGCCATTGTAGAGGCCTATGTCCAGCGGTGGATAGGAGTAGGCTGATGATGATGATATATGTACCGGCTTAACTCACATATGTACATACTCATGTGCAGCGTTTGAAAATTATTTAATATCTCTTTTTTTAATAATGTATGAGTGAGACGACCAGATGCAAGCTTATAAGTGATAATTGGCATTCTGTGGTCACTGTTTGCGCAGTGAGAGAACTGTTGTGATAGTATAATAATTATTGTTGCTATCACCAGTCTGGACTGATATGTACTGAGTGTTGATCTAACTCACCCCATAATGAACTGTTCCTGACCAGCTGTTCTCAGCAATAACTCCTGGTGCAAGGCCTCTATCAGACCATAGCCCTCAGTCTCCCTCGTAGCCACCAGTAGACTCTCCACCACAGGCTTGAATCTGAAAGCAGTTTTATTTACATGTATGAAGTAATATTATTATAAAAGATAGTTATTTATTATTATTTTGTTAGTTATTTATGTATAAGCCGAGAACAGGGCGCATTGGGATGATGAAGTATTGATGATGATACATACATACATATCTTCACGCCAGGTCCGAGTCCAGAGTAGGCAGGTCCAGAGTAGGCAGAGAGCAAGGAGTACCAAATATTCCTATCCTTACATACCTGCCATGCTTCTTTCACATTCATTTATTGATGATGATGAATGGGATAATGAATGTATACTTATAACTGAATGACAATACGCATATACACTGCGAATGTTAATGGACGCAGTTATCTCGACCAAATAGGTCAGATACTGGCTGATGAGGAG
>DWEE01002665.1:0-11297 GCA_018245755.1 Parelbella macleannani
CTAACCTAACCTAATAACGTAAGAGCTTGTACTAAAGCAATACATACAGAACTTATTGCAAACTATACTAACAATACACAATAAAAATTATCCATCGACTAATTTTTTACTGAACAGTACTTACAAAACTCACAAAAGAGGACGAGGTTAGAAAGCTCGTCATTTTTGGGCACGCAACAGTTACGTCATGTGCCTCGCGCTTGCATTACTTTGCCGAGTACGTTATGTACTTGTCTCATAGACTTTTAATTCTGTATCGAAATGGCTGTTAAATAGAATTTAAAAAAAAATCTGTTAGATATGGTTCTTAAAGATTTAAACAAATTAAACAACGCATTGTTAAAGTTAGACGCTGACAAATAGTTACGTTGTAAATGTCAACCGTTGGCGCCATTTTTTATAACCTCTTTTAATATAATTCTGTAACATTTTCAAATAATTTTATTCCACTTATAGAATTGTGAAAGTAAACAGTTTAATCACAGAAGACTTTTAAACACTTTCTTACAGAGAAAAACCTTATAAGTATTTTTATTAGTAAAAATACCTTATAGATATTTTTAATTATGTCATATTAACATTCTGTAAATATTCCTATAATAAGCATAAATTGAAAAGGCATTCGCTTAGTCCTGTTTTAAATATGCGTAAAGTACCTACTGCTTATTATTGTCACTGGTGACAGCGGAACTGATTTATTAGTAAAAATATTAGAAACTTATTGCCAATATTCGACTGCAGGAACGGCTTCATTTAATCGATATGTACAGCTAAATGTTGCTATTGTCCGGATTCCAGTTTGCTAAATGCCAATACACTCACATACAGGGTGTTTCCCCTTAGCCAACAACCCTTATTTAGACACATATCAAATTATGTAATAACATTCAGACATAAACAAACAAAAATGACTTAATAGCATTGTAATATGGCCACGAATTATTCAACTTTTTAATCTTATAACCAGGTGGCCTACTAGCCGGTGTTCTGCTTTCAAAGCTTAAAAACAAAATCTAATTACTTAAAATGAAATCAGCTCTCATTTCGCAGATTAAAAATAAAAGCTTTCAAAGCCATGCAAGAACCTTTAGAATATTTTGTTCGTCGTTCAAAACTTGTTTTGATAGTGTTATCGTCGTCATTACTTATGTAATAAATTTGAATGAATATATTAATTTGTGCGTCGCACGATGTCTATTTTCTCAATTTGATAAAAGCTCAGGTATGCTTAAGAGGGTATTGACTGTGGGGAACAGGTTCGATCGAACAGTTACTTTGTTTTTAATAATATACACGATACAGTTAATTTTTCGTTGTTGTCAAAAACATTTCGCATCTACTAAATATATATTAATGTAAAAAAGTGTTTCCATTAACATAATCAATGCTATTAGGCTTAGAATTTGTTAGAATTGATATGTTTATTAATTGATTTAAAATAAATAATTCTATCAACTTGTCAGTTTTAATAAATTATATTACTTTTATTCAAGATAACATCGCGTCTGTAGCTCCCCAAAGAGGTGGGTAGAAACAGTGTAATACACTACCACATTTAACCGGTTACGTTATACGTCCCATCATAGAATAGGCGGTGAGCCATACACGACCAGACTCCGAACTACTACTAAGAATTTTAAGTTAGGAAAACCCGGTAGGGCCGGCCCGGGAATCGGTCCCAGAGCCTACCGATCAGCAGTCACGCTAACAACTACTCGATAAACGAGGCATTTTTTGATCATTTTCGACATAAGCAAAAACAAGCTACACACTGAAAGGGTGTAACTTGTTTTTGCTCAAGCAGCATCAACGGCTTACCGCTTAAGCATTTATTATCTCCCCGGCTTCGAGTTTGGCAACTTTTTGCACCGTTTAGTTCGCAAAAGCGACATCTAGTGTAAAAAAAGAGCGTCATCCACGTCCGATCTGTGTCCCGCGGCGCGCAAAGCGTAAAATTGTGATGTTATAACACGAAGCGTTCTATATTAGGTACGCCGAGCTCTGATTAAACCGTAAAAGAGATTGGTTCTCGGCTGAGTGCTTTATCGTTGACATTATGTCGGCAATTCGGTGGCGTCTCGCCCCGCGGCTGTCTTGCCGGGATTTAGATGGCAGTGCTGCCAACATCGCGAACAATGACAGCCGTAACGTCCTTATTGGGTGTTAGACAGGAGATTTTAAATATTTTAGTTGTAACACTACGCATTGGTGAAATGTGTATATTGCAATTGAGGCGATGCGTCCATTTTTAAATCACAGTCCGTGCACCAGCTTTTAATCCTAAATGCATCATCATCAACCCTTTTACATAGTGTAATGTAAACAAAGGAAATTAGGACTTCACTCACCTCATCGATACCCAAAATACATTAAAAAATTTATTGCTATAGGTAACAAATTTTATTAAGTCTTCAATAGACTCCACCCTACTATATGTCACGTAAAACGTACTTGTATGAAGTGGGAGTACTACTCATCTGCCTACCTCTTCCAGGAAATACAGACCTGATTTTATGTTATTCAAACAAAACCTTAACTAAATAGCTGTAATTTAGTATTTACTCATTCTTCACACTAAATAACATTCCAAATACGATATAAAAAAAACCTAATGTCTCTTATCTCCGTCAACAAGTCCCCGCGTCTATTGGACTTAGAAACGCGTTTTATTTGTGAAATGAAATTGCAAAAACCACAAACGACCGCAATTAGTCCGAACTGTGTGTGTACTCGATTTGCATTTATTACAATCATTCATGACTAACTTTTTGTCCATTTCATTCCTATGTTCCACGTATAAGTTGAGCTTAGAATACGTTTGTGGACTTAAATAATATGAATTAATTCAGTGTCAATGAAAAAACGCTATCAGTTTAGTAGCGGTAAATTTGGTAAATTGCCAGTAGCAGGATATTTTTATTGGTAGATATTTTTGTGACATATCAAGTAATCGACCGTAGATGATTTTCATAGACAATAATCGTTACATTTTGTTATAGAACTTCAACTGATTTAAAAACATCCGCTAAACGGATTGCCCACAGATTATGCAGTTGGCATTCCATACTGGTACTGGTAGAGCCGTGTTAAAAAAATCATAGTCCATACGTAGAGACGTCACTTAGACTTGAAATCCATGTTCCATGTACTTATGTTAGTTCTACAAACTATCTTTATAAAAACTCTTCTTAACATTGTACTGTTTTCTTTCTGAAAATAAATAATGACCGATTAGCGCCGTATGTAGGACCCAAACGCATACCTTACTCATTTTGTCACCACGAGTCTCGACATATCTTTATTGATTTGTTTACTTCCTCAATGGTCTAGTGGTTACAAGTTACTGCTGAGTTACAAGTCCTGGGTTCGCTCCCCAAGTGGAGCAAAACATTTTTGGGTTTTTCTAATTTGAAATTCCCATTAGTAGCACTAAGTTTGGATTTGTGGCCGATGTACGACAATAGGCTCATCCCCAATTCCATGAGACGTAAAACATAATAGGTGAAACGTAGGAGTACTAAACTCCTCTGCCAATACCTTCAGCGAAATACAGGCGTCATTACTAAAATCCTGTGGCCCCTAGGTAGGCTAGAGGGAATCCACTTATTTGAATTTACACAGACATCCATTTTAAGCGGTCTTTGCTTAGCCATTTAATCTTGTTCCATACGGGCGTGACGTTATGTAAATATACTCGTAGTTGTTAAGTAGGTAGGTGGAAAAAGCCATTGAACAGGTTGCAGTTTGCGGAGCGCCCTGCTCCCAGTCAAGTGCCCTGCGCCAAGTCCCGTTACGCCGGTCTAGTGGCTGCAGCACGCACCACAGATAAACAATAATCGAACAGGACCACCGCGCACGTGTACGGTTTAACAAACTGGACACTGCAGTCACGCAATTAGATTTGTCATTACTTATTAACCGCCAACTGTAAATGCTATTATTTCATTAATGTTATAAATACTTTTCAAGTCTGAATAACGACCTAGTGTTTGCTATTTTACTAATGTTTTAAACGCCCTTAAAAGTCCGGATTCTGCGGAGTAAAGTGTAATTCTGAACTTTTGACTTTTTTTTAAAACTAATTTGAACATATAAACACGTAGTATCTGTCACCCAATATGGTATAAGATACAATTTTACAATACAATATTATAGCTCTATAATTCTTTAATTATGCAACTGCTCTATTATTCCATAGTTATACTATGTAGAACCATATAATTCCATGGCTTTACAAAAACTATAATTTTTCAAGTGGAATACTCAACATAATGTTTGAAAAGCCGGTATTTATTTAACCGTTATGTATATTTAATGCCTAGTGCGCAATCGTGATTATCTGAATAGAGGCTTCAATAAATAAAAAGAAAGTGTTTAAATGAAATTTTTAAAATTTCGAAGAAAAGTACACTCCAAGAGCGCATTATTGAGTGTTGAAGAAATTCTTAGTAACCGGTATACATATAAGAACGTGAAAAATGTGCAAGACGCTTAGAAATTCTATAAGAATATTTGGCAGTCGATACTCTTATGCAGCCCCGTAAGATCCCTAGCGTGCAGATGAAATAATAATAAAGTAGACTACATAAATATTGAATGTACATAAAAAAGCAAAAACGAATGAAGCCTCTATACATGACAAGTTCGCTACTTAAAGCCCGCTCAGAGTGAGGCAAGATAAAAATGAGATTTAACAAACATTAAGTTCATTCGCTGATGCATATATACATACATAATCTTGAACGTGTAGCTCGCACAACGGCGGTTGGCGCTTGCAGTAAAAAGGGGACGAGATAAAACAGGTGGTGGGTGAGTTATGGGCCCGCAGTGTCCTGCAGATGTTCCGCAGCAACGGTGTTACGTGTGTGAACAGCATATCAGATAGCCTGCACCCACTATACACACGGGGTCTATGTTGCACTTTGTTGGCAGTAAACAAAGCGAGATCAAATAAACCACACCGCAAATCGCACAGATACACATCTCGTAGATGCCCGCAAAATAGACATGATTTTTTAAAATCATTTTTATGTAAACGGTTTTTGTTTTATAAGTGGACAGTACAACTTTGAAAATGTGTTTTTAATAAAATTTAAACGTCACCAATAAGGCTTAGAGAATTATAAAATCAGTAGTCTCTTTAAAAACTAAATACATATGAATATGTATTTATTTTTTAATAAGTAGCTTGCATTAACAGATATAACTTGTTTAAATATTTCAAGTTGATATTAAATGGGACAGAATACAACAGATGGCGTGTACGATGGTCACAGTAGTATTTCCTGTTCGTAGCCAACTTGTTAGGAACACAGCCCTCACAAGCTCATGTAAGAACAGTTAATCAGAGTACTTGCACCAGCTATTCATGAGATGGGACTGCATTCCGCGTCTCTATAGTTTTTAGTCGCCGTAAACAACTTTACGGGTATGACGGGTCCATCTTTCTCATTGGTCTTAGTGCACTGTTTTCTGGTTTATTCCGGTCTTAGTATGTAATGGATAGACATATTATTTTTTTACCGTAGCATCACGCCTGTAATCCCCGAAGGGGTAGGCAGAGGAGTGTAGTACACTCCCATGTTTCACCATATATTTTTTTATTCTATCAAAAACGAATTAAGATCGAAATAAAAACGAAATTGTACATGTTTAACTTAATAAACTAACTATTTTTGCTATATATATTTAATAAATTTCACATATATTTAATAAATAATTAAAAGTTTTGATTTGCTTACATTATAACTATTTATTTATTTGCTTACACTAATTATTTGATCGATCCCGGGATCGAACCCATAACCTCTTGATCAGCTGTCGCATTTGCAACCATTCTACCAACGAGCCAGTTACTTAATTTAATTATACGTAACTCTCGAGCTATGTTACATGGCTGTATAATTAGCATTAATTCAATATAGTGTAAGAATATTTTAATGAAAAGAAGAATTTGCATTAAAAAGCATTTCGTGAAAGGAAATGAACTCAACGAGGAGCGCTCTCGAAAAAATATAACAGGGTAATACATTTCCACTTCCTTGGAATAGGAAAAAGGAATTCCCTATTCATACTCTATGTATGTAGTTCGTAAGACCACAAATAGGGTCCTGATATAATTTAGATGATTGACTTGACTGCTTCGTGGGTCTAGTGGTTAGAAGCGCGACTGCTGAGAAAGAGGCCTAGGGCTGGATCTCCGGGTTGAACAAACTATTCTTCGATTTTTAACCTGAAATTCCTACTCGCCTACGATTTATGCCTGGTTTACGCAAATAGGCTTCCCCCCCTCCCCATTCCATGGATCATATAACATAATTGGTGAAGTGAAGTGAGTAACACACGCGTGATGTTATTTATATAAATGATTATAGCTCCAGGGGTCGACAGCAGAAATAGACAAGACACGACAATAGAACAACGTAAATGTGGCAGCTGTCCAATGTCATTTCTATCGCTAAAATTAGCAAGGAATAAGGAAGACGGGCGCCGTTCCGACATTTCTTCTGTAGCCTTGCTTTTGATAGTGCCTACAGTTTCTCCGAGAAACAGCAGATAGCACTTGTATTTCTTCACAGTGGTAGAGACAATTTCTATTCGAGAACATATCTATTCATTCCAAATATTGTGTACGTTTGAAGATCTCGGTAAGTTAATGCGCTCTTAAACTTTTTCATTTATTTTTCATTGTTATCAATAATTATCAATGTTCAGTGTAGAATAACTACAATTTTATTCCTTCTGCACCACAAAAAATATAATTGTGTTATATACAAACTTAACTTACGTATGTTTCTTTGAAAAAGCCTGATTAGGCTTCGCAATCGGCCGCAGCTCATGAAACATGACCTCTAATAATCCCGAAACTGATAGGGCTATCAAGAAAAAACATGCGTGAGTTAATGTTGTAGCTAGTTCAATAATGTACATATATATATATATATATATGTGTACTGAACGTTTACTAATAAAAAAAAACCCAAAAAACATGCATATAAGATAAATGAAAACTATACGAAATTCACACAGACGAATAGTAATAAAGGGTTTGCAACTTCCTATCCTTTCATCTCGCGCTGACGACTAACGTATTTTTGCCTTTCAACGTAACATTTTTGTAAATTTGTATATTATTCAATATTACTATTATACCATCACGCCAGGAACCTCACGGGGTAGGCAGAGAGCACAACACGCAAAATATCTCTATTCTTACATATGTATTCACTGTCTACAGACTTTATGACAAACGTAAAGCGATCATAATGCACAGATTACTTAACATGCGATGAAACCCCGTACACACAAAGTCAATAAGATCAATAATCGGTTGCCTATAAACCGATTCCGGCAGATTATGGCCATTCGGCCATTGTCCACGGAATTAGCGCGCTTGTCGGTATCATTGGACGGCTTACACGCACTTTGACATAACCCACGTGGGGTTAAGGTCGTTACAGACGGAGCTACGATATATATTTATTTACTGTGCTATAATATAGTATATCTTACTACCACGGACGGTAGCTATACTATAATATACATATATCTCTCCGGTCAGTATCCGCGCAATATTGTCTTGCTATACCGAGCTATAGCTCGCTATATATTATAGCTACATGCGCGGTCACTACAGTGTTACTATAGACTTACATACATATATTGGAACATATGCCTAGCTATAAAATATATTATAGATCTGTCTGTAAATACCTTAATACTGTTTATATCTGACTTACGTGTATCCAACATTCTATTATTAAACTAATCTTCCACATAACATCGTACAAAAACGTGGGAAGTAAAAGTTGTAACGGTTCGTTTTGTGATTCAACTTCCTTAGATTGTTTCCGTTCGCGCCAGGTACCTTACAGGTTGGGTAGAGAATACAAAGCCAAATGTAACTCCATCCTTATAGATCTGCTGTGCTTCTTGTAAAACCTCAGTGTTATTTTGTTTTAATAAATAATTGTAGTTTGATTTTACCTGTCTCATCCTTTATTACATACATAAAGGTAGAAAATAACGTAATAGCTGAAACGTGGGAGTACTACACTCTTGGGAGTACTACACGCTCTTTCTACCCACTCGTGAAAATACAGGCGTGATGTTGTTATTTAAACCGATCATCTTTAGTCGAACTAAATTTTGTTAGAAGAGTTAAATGCCGTATAGGTTTAAAAAAGGCAGCTTCTAGCAGTGTTCGTGAAAATGATGGAATGTACCTTTTTTTCCGTTGTGGGACTTTTAATTCTCGATTTTTAATTTAAATTTTATAGTAACTTAAAATAGTGATTCGAATCAATTTTAAAAAGATACTTACTTTGAATAAGTTTCTAGAAAATGGAATACATTTTTTCTAACGCGATACCTAATACCCTAAAAGCGAGCGGTAGAGCGCGGCGAAGCCTTGCTCGTGAACCAGCGCCTACTAGGTTTAGCGATGCGGGCACATCTAGCGGGGTCACCGACCGCGACCGGTCCGACACGTGACGTGTCTCCGCGTGTCCGACACTGCAATACTCATTAATTAACTTCGATTATCATTAAACTTCGAAACGCGTATGAAAATAACTATAAATGTAGGAAATGCACGTCAGGTCTACAGGTAAGGGTCCCGTAAACCGCCTGGTGTGCTGGTATACTGATATGCGAAGAATATATTAATGAAATCAAATAGAGTAATGACCAGTAGAGATAGATTGAGTACTGGATTACAAATCGATTATGTGCTTAATTAGGGAGAATAATTTATGGTTCCGTAGACATATCAATATGTATATTAGGTAATTAAATCGTGTTTTGAAACTATTCTCATCGCTTTACCATCATGGATTTGCGGTAGAGTCCATCTTTTAACCGTTAAACTGGAGTTTATAAAATTGTAAAGATGGAAGATTATATTGTTATATTGTTAGTCAAATGATTGCAATCGGTACTGTTGAGCAAAAGGGGCTTACAACCGAAGTCAGGCAAAATGTTATTGAAAATCGCAGAAATTGCCCAAAAAATCAATAAGCGCGCATCCCCTAATACCTAAGACCTATAAAACACCTGGAGAAATATGGTAGTTCGACACTCCTCTGCCTACCCCTTTCTGGCAATTACAGGCGTGAACTTTGGTGATAAAATGTAAGTCATTACACGGGCGCATCGTGTAAATGGGCACAATGTCAGCGGCTCGTCTCGGGTGACGGAGGCGCCGGCCCGCGGTTGAGTTGCTCGCTCAACTCGTTCTAATGCCGCCTTGAATATGTTTCAATCTCTTTGCTATCATTACTATACTCATCATCCAATTTCCTGTGCTATATATACCAATAGATGCTTATTAAATATATCCTTAACCAACTAAAGTTAATTAAAATTACTAAGTATAACCTTTCCAAAAAAGAGAAGAGGATTAATTTGGAGAGGCCTAGCAGTGGCCGAGAGTAGGCTGATGATGATAATGATGCTATCACCTTTATATTGTTGCATGATGTGTAAATATAAACTGGTGAGTAGATCCAATATCCAGGTGAGTAGGAGTTTTATATCATCAAACGTGCGTCGTTTAACCTGCTATTACAATTCAAGTTTTCAGAGTGGATACCCAATCGATCCTACTGGTCAACATATTTAATTATTCCTGTATTGGACGTATTCATGTATAATCGGGCGCATTAATGTACAATTGGACGCATTAACGTACAATCGGACGCATTAACGTACAATCGGGACCATTATGTAATGTTCATTTACACGCATTCGTGTACAATTCACAAAAATTCAATCAGTACGTCCGTGAAAAATGGAAACAACAGAAATACCTATGATTTATATATCCAAATAAATAAAAAAAAATCTCAGCGAACTGGCAAACGAATTGTGTAGGTTCATCGGCACGATGTTGCGTGGAACATCCATTAACATTAAAATAAAATAACATCAAAGCTATTTATTGAACTCGATTCCACAAGAATGAATCCAAGAATCCAATACCGAAATGTTCAGTTCGGAAATTATAAAGCGCGAGTTTTTGCGTAACAAATTGTATATCGTGATACTACATTTTTTCTGCGCATCGTATCTGATAATTGTAGGTGGATCGATGGAATGTATATATTTTAAAAATATAAATAAACTCAAACAACAAATACAAGTTGTCCAAAGAATAAGTTGTGTCTTTTAACAGAAGACGTACTACGTAACATCATCCCTGTATTTCCCCGAAGGGGTAGGCAGAGGAATGTACTGCATTTCCCCAATTCATCGTTTATGCCATTTAACGCTAATATACTGAAATTCTTATACATAAGCGCATGGAAATCTTCCGCTGAATATGTGTTCTCTCCTCATCATTCACTGCTGAACGTAATACGTCTACTCTTTACTCCTCGATTCGTCAATCTTAATGATTGGGAAACGAACACTTTTATTAAATCACGTCATTCAAAGACCTATCTTTCTATACAATAACTCACAATTCCAGACATATGAAATGCAAGGTTTTCATTCAATTTCAAATACGTTTCCTGAACTTTCGTCGGTTACATACACGCCAAGAACGTTGAAGTTCATTTGTGAAATGTAAGTTTTAAGTCGGTTAATACATAGATACTTGCGTTACGCTAGTCCAGTAGTCATAAATCTCTTTCAAGGAAATTGTCTCTGCTAGTACCATATATTACATTGTTTGTTTCTTTACCTTTCTTGCGTCAATTGTTTTTGGCAATTTATTCTTCTTGTTCTCATAAAATGCAATATGATTAATATTGCAATTTAATCATCTTGTTCTACTGTAATGCAATGTGATTAATATAGCAATTTATTTATCCTGGATTACAACAAATTGCAATTTGAGTAATATTGCAATTTTTGTTCATGCTCGATTACAATGTAATGGTTTTAATGTTGCATTTTAGTTTACTATAGATAATAAATTAAATTCTATAAAAATTATTGACGCAAGCAATACACGTACTCTACAATGCGTTATTAATCGCATTGCCTTACAGTGGAGTATAAATTACGTTTGGGTCTGGTAGGAGTTACAAAATTGTTGGTCTATCTGACTCGTAAAAGTCTGTAAGGCTTACAATTACTTTCGGAAAAGGAACTGGATTCGTTAGCAGCGTTTCTCGGGCGCAAGCTTAATATAATATTGCCAATAATTTTCTTTAAGAAATAGTAAATTTTATTGTAACTTTAAAACCGAGTTTAATGCAGTCCCTTTTAATAAAGATGTCAACCATCTTACATCAATAGAAGTATAGGATATACAAACTATATAGAGTCATTTTATAAACTATGTAGAG
>DWEE01002666.1:0-11296 GCA_018245755.1 Parelbella macleannani
CACCGCTTCGGAAGATATCTCGCTATGGAGAAGAAGCGGCGAAAGAAACTCCATAGGTGTGCTTAAGCATCTTTTCATATAATTAATATATTAAGTACATTTAATTAATATTGTTTATAAAAAAATGTACAAAATAATATCTCACCGCTCATGACCAAATACCCTTGAAACTTTATTTCAAAGTATCTTATAAAAATGAACATTACGTATCTTAAATACAATTAAGAGGAACGACTTGCCATAAAAACTTTTAACAAAACGCATTATGTTAATTTTAATATTCGAGTAACTCGCGGTGCTTATGGAATCTTGTGAAAATAAAGTTGTTGATGATCTTATTACGTAGCATCTCCAAAATTACCTTTTCCGCCAGATGGTGTTATATGACATATTTTTTTTAAGATTACGTTTCAATTTAATTCTATTTTGTTTCTATATGGAGATTTATTATTTAAATGTATTTGAAAACAAAAATAAACAAAATCTCAATGTTGGCTTTCAAATATTCAAAAACAAGGTGCGCATAAATCTGTGGTATTTCCGAACGATTCGAATCTCCCAATCAAAACAATGTTTACAAACAATACGGCACCATCCGTGCTCTTGCCGCGGAATCTAATCAGAATCTCGTTTAAAACAAAAATTAAGAAGGGATCACATGTTTACCTCTGCCCTCAGATCCGGCTTCGATCACTGACCAGAAAAATATTATAACACGGTCACACTGTTCACAGGCAAACTACTAGGAGCACAAAGTTGTTATACCACTTTTTCGCATTCAGGACGTAACCGCGGTAGTCAGGTAGGCTGATGACACATGCGTCCTCTCCGACGCTCGCGAGTCGACTGACGAAGCAGTAACTGACCAGTGTCTCGCCACTCGCCCCGACGTTCGAGATAATTGCGTTAAACGCCGATCGCAGTTTAGAAAACGAGTAATAACATAGGACACGCTCCGTTGTATTTGTCAATGCTGTTTATGGCACAAAAATGCATTATTTGCGTGTCTGTGTTGTTCATAACGAGGCGGTTTGAAGATTCTCGCGCGCAATGCAATGGCCATTGGATCGTAAAGAATATTTCGTGACGTACATTGCTTAATTGAACGTTCGAGTACAGCGTCGTTGCTGTCCCGCGTTTCTGTCCGTTTAGTTCAAAAGTAATATAATAGTTCCTTTTTTCAATCTACCATATTTAATTTTTGCTTCAGCCTGCCATAATTCAGGACTATTTATACTTTTAAGTAGTCGAACAATACACCTAATTGCAAAGTTGGATCAGGACATATCGGCTCTAAAGGCTCAGGTTTACATATTAAAAATAACCAATTCCGAACTTCATGAAACGACAAAAATATCTAACAGTAAATCAAAAACTGTGGGAACGGACAAAAAAAGACAAAATATAAACTTTTCAATACTTTTATTTTGGTTTTACAATTTCACTTGGGTTATAAATAGTAGGTAGGATGGGTAGTTGAGATACGCGAAACGACTTAAAGCAGATCGAAAATAAATAGAGCACATAAATCTCATAGCAATAGTATCCAAATTTATCACATTTAAAAATACTTAAATTTAATAAAACAAGAAATGCACTAAATTGTTAGATACTAATCTCAATTTATAGAAGTTTTGGAGATTCTAAAAATAAAACACACTTTATTTACGAACTATCTGCATATAACCGCTTTGTGTATCATCGCCCTAATCTTAAACATTTACGGTAACACAGCAAATCCTGGAACAATAAAATCAGGTACAGAAAAAACATTAACTTAGTGGATCAAGATCATTATTACTCATACATTACTTGGTTATTATTACATGATTCGAGTAAAAACATTATGATAAAGTATGACGATTATTTTAATCCAGTGGGAAAAATAGCGCACGTTTAGAAATTCATCCGTCCCTACCTGTTCTACCCGTTCTTAGGGTCTTAGGTCCGTTACCATAGGGGCGGTTATTAAACGTTCTAATAACGTCAGATGTTTTAAATAATATGCTTTCCAACATTTAGAAGCTGTTAATGCAGGTCGTTTTGAATTGACAATATGGAGGCTGTTTCTAAAATTATTCTGATATTGATAAATGTAACTTTCAGGCTTCACAGGCAGATGTAAGCAATTCGATTGGTGGCAGTTTCGGAAGTGACCGACTCTTAGGAGTAAGAATATCCACCCTTTTGTGACAGAGGAATGCGTGACATAGGTACCTGAGGGCATTTCTTGAGGACTTGAACCTCAATCCAAATCGGCCCACACTCCGTTTTGACCTCTATTTGCTGTTGTATATGTAATACACGTAGGTGGAAGTTATATGGAGGGTACGTCCTCCACTGCTACCCCACATCGAACGGTAAATAAACAAATGTAATGTACCTCGAGAGCATACGGTTTTTTATTTCGTCGTCAATTATCTCATTCTCCATGTTCTACTTTTCTTTACTTTAAATTCTATACTTTTTATTCCTTATTATTATTTTAAATTATTCTGTTTGTTATTCTCTATTTTTAAATGAAACCAATGTCCATCTACGATGCGTCATTCCACAGAAACCATTTATGTTCAGCAGTAAAATCGCTAATTCAGAAAACACCCTAAGCTAACGTGAGATTACTCCAGCCAAAACTCAAACTGGGAACCAAAATCGCATACACACTGACAGCTATCCTTAAGTCGTACAGCAAGTTACCTTGAAGTTGAAATAACAGCTGAGTGCTCATATCCTTGCCTACCCTCGACCTGTGAAGCCATGAAGGTCGAGAGAACTAAGAGTAAATAACAAAACGAAATAAAAACGCATTGATATCTTTATCGACAAAATCGATCCTCTAAATCGCCGAGTGTCAACGAACCCTAACTACATATATCAAATATCTGTGTAATTCATACAAATGAGAATTTTGTACTGATATATTTCACACAATTTAATTCAGAAGCGATGTCGTTAACAATAAATTTTACTAAAATAAATTAATTCTGTTAAATCGATAATAAAATGAGTGAAACATTATATTAAATTAATCTAACATAAACACATTTAATATTAGGCGAGAAGAATTATTATTACAGAAAATAAAAACACACACACAAAAATATATATAGGTATTGAATGGATATCAGTAACTTTTTAAATAGCACTACTAATGAATTCAATTCCAAATTCAAAATCCATAGTCAAAGTGGTATATACATTTATAAATAGAAATATATAGAAAATTAAATAAAGAACAAACACAATTTGGTCATAGAGCAATGAATACTGCATGACGACGATGATGAATCTATCATCATCACACAATTGATGATAAATATTTCTGAAAACGTAACCAAATAATGATGTCATAAATAATGCAAAGCAATCTGATATTGATTACTTTGGGTATACGCAGGTACAGCAGCAAGCAGGTATCATGGCTGGATCGCCATTTGGATCTTTGTTCCGTTCTGTGTTTTTCATACATTTTCATTGTTTCCTTATTCCAATTGATTTAAAAACAAATTATCCACATCTCATAATTTAAATTTCATACAAACACACGCACACACGTAAAAGAGTATAACTAAAAAAGATAGGAAAGAAGAAAAATCCTAAGCAGAAAAATCTCAAAATTCAGCGACGAAGATCAATTGGTAATATTGTCTTTTATAAAATCCATAATACAATAATGATATCCAAAAAGGACCCTTTCAAAAACCGAAAGAAACCATTTAGACACAGTAAAAGAATAATATCGCAAAAGGGGTATACCTAAGTGGAAAATATATGTATATACGATATAAAACGCTTGTATAGTGGATATATAAAATGACGTCAGTGTATAATTTAGGCACTTGTAGATATTGGAGGGGGAGAGGCCTATGAATTTAGAACCCGTTTGAAATTTATTGAAAAAGGTCAACCGTTGGTCAGCGGTCACCATTGAGACCGAACAGCTAACTGTTGGTAAATAATGGAAGTTTCATATTAACGTTAACAACACAAAGAGATTTAACGTTGCCATTCTAGAAGGTTCCTTGAGCCCAACTGGATGAATAAAATACTTGGGAGGGAATTGAATGACCTTTGAAAGTATCCATCCCACTTTTGAAACTTATAAACCGCTTATAATGTTTATTATATAATTAATGTAAGTTTTTATTTATAATACAAAACTAATTAAGATTTTTCTTACACAAGAGCGACAGCAAGTAAGAACAATTGACAATAGCGATAAGAGGATATTGTTATTATTAATTCACAGTGGAACGTCGCCAGTAATGTTGCAATAGTATTATTATTATTACAAGAATCATCAAACAATTTAACAATTAAAGACGGTTAAAAATTATCATAAATATTATCACGAAAATTTGTACTTTCAGGATAATTATTAAGATCCATATTCATAGTCAACAAACCCAGCATTTTGCTAGCGAACTTTCTGTCTCTTTCTGTCATATCAAACGTACGTCAAGATGAGCGAAACAAAAGACGCGACAGCTAAAAGGCTGATAACGACTGTGCTGACGTATAAATAAGGATGTCCTATATTTCAATAGATATGTCAGGCTATTTCTTTAAGTTTGTTCAAGTATTACGTATGTGGGTTTTAAGAGTGTGATGGGGCATTGGTATAAAAATTTTCTTACATACTAACATGTCTGAACGTGCCCTATAGCCTGTTTTATGCTAAACAATGTCCTAAATTATTAGGATTGTGTTATTAAGAGTATGTGTAAACTAACTGGGACAATCGCCAGCTTCGAGAAAATCTCAAGTAATCCAATACTTAACTTATATGGGTGCAAGAGCCTAGATTATTATGGTATGTTTATGAGTAATATTATGACGAGTAAATTATATTTCTCTGCTCGTTATTTTTTACGAGGAATTAATATATGTTATAGTATTTAACTAAAATTATTACTGGTGACAGTCGTATTCATATTGTACAATATATTGCATGATATACGTATCCCATACCTACATTGTACAATATCGTCTAACAATAATTTTTATTCACATCACACACTCGTGACAAAACATAAATATCTCAATAATTATTGGACAATATAGTGAGATTCAAAAGTCACAGGAGCAGTAAAAATATTACTCTACAATCGATATTAATGTTACAAGACACTGAGTTAAGGCACCGTATTACATGGTAGAATTTAGATCGATCGTTACTTGTAAAGCAAAATGATAGTCGAATTACTTCTTCTATTAATATATTTAGGGGTTTTTGATTGCGATTTTCATGTGAAATACAATCATGTAGACGATTTATTCTAATTTTATGGCGTAATTGACAACGGGTACATCATACATAATTTTTAAGGTCGTGTACTCACTTTAGTGTTAAATAATCTCAGTTTCAGATCATCGTCAGAAAGAAGTGATACGATTGATATGCGATATTGGAATAGGTCCCGGTCGGTCGACGGCGGCAGCACGGCGGCACTAGGAGTAGAAGGTGAGCACGGCGGCGTGGTTGCCGCGCACGAGCAGCACGCGGTCGGCGGCGGTGGAGATGGCCGTGAGCCAGGCGAGGTAGAGCGGCGGCGGCACGACGGCGCGGCGGCGCGGCATGGGCTGCGTCACGCACACCAGCCGCGCGCCCGCCGACTGCGCCGCGATCAGTTCGCGCAGCCGCAGGTGCCGGTGCGTGCGCTCGCGCGCCGCCGCCAGCGCCGCCTCCGAGATGCCCGCTGCCGCACACACGCACACACGCACACATATATACATACACACGTACACGCGCGCTCGCCGCTCGCCCCGCCCTGCCCACGTGCGCGTGTGCACCCATGCACGTGCACGTAAACGTGCGATAGGTACTTAAGCGGACGTCTCTATCGACTTTACTTTTTTGGGATAGAAAAAGGCTGGCCACTTTTTTCGCCCCAACTATAAGCTGTTTTATTTGCTTGCCACTTATCGACTGTCATTTTCAATACAGTAAAACTAGGAAGACCGACACTACTCATATAAAAATCTGGCAACTTATAAAATCTCGTAAAATAATATAGTGACTTCTCAATTTTGAACACTGTTTACGTTCTCTCATTCGCTTCCACTATTGTCTCTACATCTCTTACAACCTCATACATCTAATATTATCAATCAAATCTCTTTTTTATAAACCCAAACAACATATTTATATTCATAATTTAAAAAAAAACAAAAGAAATAGAACTCGTGATTACAAAAATATTTGTTAGGTGAAAATTATATCCTAATTCAAAGTTCCAATGGGCCAGAAGGCATCACACTTACTATTATCGTTACTGTCGTCCGTAGTTCTGAAAGGCGCGATCAGCTTGTCGAAATACGCCAGGGTGCTGTCTCTGGGCCGCTTCGTGATGTCCGGCACCATCTTCAGCGCGGAGTAGTCTATCCGAAACTTGGACAGTAGCGACGCCATGCTAACAAACGTTCACACGCATTTTAATGGCTTAAAAAAGTTTTTACAAGCACTGAGCTCAAAACACCTTTAGAAGACAGGAGCGACTGCAAGTCAATGTTATACGAGATCAATGTTTTCTGTACGACACGATAATTGAAAAAAAGATTTGTTTTTTTTATAATTCGAATTTTAATTTTTACTAAGGTATAAAGTTGTAATTGAATGACAAGTCAGATGTGATAAAATTAATGTACATATTTAATATATAAGCGTAGAACGCACTGTGATGTAGTAAAGTAATGTAGAATGTGTGTCAATGTAAAACATAAGTAGTCGTGGATTAAACGGGATATGATTCAGACGTGTCTCTCTTTCATTCCGACACCCCCCGCACCACACCTCATGGCGATCCTGCCCTATGTGCTATTATAGCTCGAAGAAATTAACTAGGCTCCTCAGCCTGATGACGTAATAACGCGGTCCGAATACGTCGACGGCGAAGAGATTCTTCGCAGGTGTCAAGTGGACTTATACGTATTGTAGGACAATATAGGCAGCACTCACTTCCTCTCCTCGATCTCGAGCTCGGTGTGCTTGTTGGCGAGCGTGAAGACGCGCAGCGGGCACGCGGCCCACGCGCGCCGCGTCGACAGGATGTACGGCAGCAGCAGCGTCAGCCCTGCGCGCACACCGGCCTCACTCACCGACGAGCCTACTCGCTACTACTGCGCGCACGCTCCCCGTCACGCGGGTAACGCTCCACATTATACGTTTTGCTCCAAGATTCGACCTCGACGACGAGGCAGCATTTATCAATAAAATACTAACAATGTACAATGCACGGAATGCTTGAAAGTATTAAGCAGTTGAATACGCATAGATGCAGATTTAGCTAGCGGACCTCCGTCGTCGTACAGCCACCACACGTCGACGGTGCCGGCCTGCCGCCGCGTGAACTGCTCCACGGAGGTGAGGGAGGAGACGCGCCGCGCCGCGCCGCGCCCGCGCCGCAGCAGCTCCGCGAGCCGCCTGCTGCACCCACCGACCGAGCCGTACATGAGCAAGCCGCTAAATGTTTAGTGAGCTTCCACTTAAGGTTTTCTCGAACACTACAATGTGTAGCTTATCGAAAGCGGTGCAAGTAGAACTGATTCAAAGTTGGCGTGGCACCCTCCTCGTGCTGCAAATTCTCATAAGCAACAGTGACTACTTCCCGTCGGGTGATCCATCTGTACCTTTGCGCGGTAGATGTAGGTATGTGTTACAAAAATCCACTATTTCGACCCGACGACAGCTTCCCCCTACGTCGCAGGCCACTAAATTAAAATACTTAACGTAATAGGCACTTTTCCTATTTACATTTGAATTAACACTTAGTAGAAGTCTGTCAAGGTGGTGCTCTAAAACTAATGTACTTCCTATGAAACTACATACATCTCGTACATGACCAGAAACTAATTTAAAGACATATTATTTATTATACATACGTCTTGCTTATTAGCAATAATAGCGTATTAGATTAGATTTCAGCTTCCATCTACTTGGCTTTTTAGTTTAAATCGTTGGAAGCACCTCTAACTTTATATTTACGCGCGGTTTTAGGCTCAGTATCAGACCTAGTAAAGATATAATAAGAAATAATGAAAAAAATTATACATCTTAAACTTCCTCCTCTAAGACTTTAAAAGTCTGTCAACCGGAACCTAGTCGATGTGCCAAACTACGGTTTTCTCATCAACGGAAAAGACTCAAGTGTAAAAACAGAAGGATATCGAAATCGGTAAGAACGACAGTACTAATCTTCCAAATTTAAGTGATTGGCATAATTTTACTATTGGTTTCCCGTCAGAATGATAAGGATTGACAGCAAACTATTGCTACGTCTGCTATGGATACCTCAAAAGGAGCTTTCCTCACCATATTTTTCTCGCATAGTTAAAGAGACTGGTAATCAATATTGTTTAAAACGCTCATAACTTCTTATACTCAGGGCTTCAATCCTCGAACACCCAAATAAAAAAATTAAAATGTTAACCACTAAACTGTCATTTATAATAGGATGTTATATTGACGTATATGAATTTCTAACCCTTCCTTCTGTCCATTTTTCTGTTCCTTGCTGGCAGCTGGATCCGGAGATACTACCCTCCTTAATTCTGGAGAGCCCAAGGAGACATCAGACATGCTGCTACCTAACAGATAAAATAATTCTTATAACAAGGGTTAAAATAATTTTATTCAGCTTCAAATATATAATCAATAGTTATATATCCTTTAAGTCTCTATAAATCATTTCTATAGCGATGTTTGTGGCCCAATCTATATACCCAATTATTACAAACATAAGAATCAGTTAGAAGTGTATGTAATGAAACGTGAACACATTATTATTTCAATGACAGATTGATTTATGTTCAAAAACAATGAAGAAATTTGATGGTCAGTTAAAAAGGTACGGTTCCATATTGTGTTCTAGGCTTTCGCTTTTTACCAGCTTCGTAAACAACTTATAGTGACGAAATTGTATCACAATGTACCTATTTCCAATATTTTGTATTATCGTTTAAATGTTCGATTTGTGTATTCGATATTCGGCGAGTTTCATAAAGTATAATATTTAAAATTTAAAGATATGAGTTTTAGAAGGTGATATGAAATAGATTTTCATACTTTTACTTCACAAGATAAATAAAGATGTTATGTGCTTTCACGTGTCTTTTTAAAATTCAAGGAGAAAGCAGCCATCGAAATGTATTAAATGCTTGTTACTGACAATTTACAAATGAGTAACATAAAATCTTCCTCAACTCGTGTCCTAAACCAATTTTGTCTGTTGTTACAACTCATTATTTAACGAATCTAATATAGTATATCTCAGTGACTGCAAGAGTTCCATAATAGAAGAGATCAGTAACAGTTTGATAGCGGTAACAGTTCAATAACACTAACAGATGAGTAATTAAAAGAATTCAGTAGAAACAATTTTAGCAGGAATCATTCATTATTAAACTTTCCGCTTTCACCGGACACACATCTCATTGTTATCTATAATTAAATGGTAGATTGTATGAATATAAATACTTACCTCTAGAATGGGTATTGAGGCTCTCAGTAGACTTGGAGCCCTTGTAGCTGTCGCCCATGGAACCTGTGCGGGCCGCGGCCGGGTGAGCACAAACATGGATGTTCATGGAAATACGACGTTAAACAGACACCTACAGCGCGCGACAGCTAATTTGAGCACCGACTTGCGTACAACGAGCCCGATTCTTAATTTTCAGAAATAGATTTAAACCTATGTATACCCTCCCCCCCTTGCCCCTATTAATGAACTGATATAAATGTACTTAGCCTCTATAATAAATAGTGGTCTATATAAATAAATATGTGATGGTCTATGTCATCTTTAGTACCTTATCACAGTAGATACTATAACATATAAAAAAAATCCCCTCCCACATTACCATACAAGGACTCTGTCCAACCCTGTACAAACAGATCATTAGTGACCAGTGAAATATCGGCTATGCTATAAAAAAAAAAATGAGATTGTTTGCATGACAGAACAGTGACTAATATACCTAAGATCATCTGACAAATTAGTTAGAAGGCCCCAGTGGGTAAATATAATTATCTATTCAAACAATTCACAGAAACAGATCAAAGCTCGTCGGTCAGCGCTCAAATTAAATGGCGTTAGCTGTATCCATCTTATTAGCTTAGCAATATGAAAATGGAAGAATTAGAGCACAAATATATATATAAGCTACCTGCTATTGATTTGTATGTGGACATATTCTAATGCGGAATGAGTTTAATGGGAATTTATGAATGGCAAAAAGGAATTGTTAAGAACAATGTTGTAGCAAAACATTGTCATTTTAACGATAAATAATGATTTATGTTACCCAGTTTTTTATTTAAAAAAGACCTATTCAGTACATTACCTTCCTGAATTTATATATCCATAATTTCAAAATATATTGATCTATAATACCTAATTTTTATAAGCCTAACATTTGTACAAGAGGATTGTAACAATTCTGTTCAGTTCAATAAGGATTTCTGTCGAAACTGAACTTATTAATTTGACAACATGTATACTGTGTTGTTAATTATGAAAGTAATTCCACACCTAAAACCTATCACACTAGCGATTTAAGGCAGTAATTAATTTGTCAATCAGCCGGCTTCAACGGGCTCCCGGCAGGACGGTCGTCGCCAGTTACACTCACGCGAGAAAGCCGACAGGTCCTTCGTGTTCATGTCCTGCAGGTAGGCCTGCAGGTCGTCGTCCAGCCCCTCGCTGGTGTACTGGCCGCCCTCCACCCGCAGCAGCGCTATCGCCATGTGCACGTCTAACGCTTTGCTGAATAGAGAATATGTATAAAAATATTTCAGTTGGTACATATCAAATACTCAGTGGCTTTTCTAAGTGACTCGGAGTCTCGAGTTGTACCCGGTGTATAGACTCACCGCCTATTCCATGGAACTTAGACGTAACTGGTGAAACGTGGGAGTGTACTATACTCTTCTGCCTACCCCTTCGGGGATTACAGGTGTGATGTCACCTTATTGGTGTATATAACTATATTATAACTATACAGATACCATATGGCTTCCAACGAAAGTGTTTTAATCAGAATAATAATAAATACTTAAAAATGTATCGTACTCACTGCATCACTTCAACATAGTCAACTATTTCCTGTCGATCGCACGTCTGCCAGTTCTCCTTGAAGCCCATCATGAGAATATTCGGCTTCAGTTTTCCTAGGCCACTGGCCTGTAACAAATTTAATGTTATATATTTTTTTTATTCTAATAGCATACTTTAATGTAATATATCTGAAGACCATACAAATATAAGCAATTACATGTAGAAATAGGCTCACGTTTAAT
>DWEE01002667.1:0-11296 GCA_018245755.1 Parelbella macleannani
AATTTAATTCCCCTCATATTGAGAGTACTATAGCAAGTTAGTTTTGTTGACATTTAAACTTATTGTTCTTTCTTATTCTTGTTTCTCTTTAATGAAGAAATGTTTCTATAAAGGAATATTATTATGAATTTAACTGTCAAATATTAGATGCGTTCAAAATTATCCAAATCATAGCGGGACCGTAGCTAAACGCTAGCCAATCACATTATGGAACCGAAACGTGAAACATATTCAAATTTAGAACGCGCTTAAAATTAAAACTGCTTACAATCGATCGCCTATCCAAATAGAGTGATGGCAGCCTTTAAAAAAATGGCTGGACGAATCTAGTTAACTGATTAAGGATTAATGATTAAAATCAGAGTTGCATAAAATTAATCTGCCGCCCGAATATCGTTGTCACGATTTTAGATAAAAAAAATAGCTGCATTAATCTTGCAACTTATTAGGATTAAGTAACGGTGGTGTTTCCATATCGGTTACTGAGCTACCAACATTCACACAACTACCTACATACGTGTTTGGTTACAAGAATGGCAGGCTATAAATATGGCAGGCGTATAGCAAGTTTATACTTAGTTTTTCAGCCAGTTTAAAAGTTCACTCAATTGTTGAGCCGCTTTAAAAGTCGCCGCTAAAGTTTTATTTGTTCCGATTGGACTGATAATTGTATGGTCGACTTAGTGTTGGCCGAAGGCTAGAAAAGTTTGTGTACCGAATTGTTAAAGTACTGGCTGACAAGAGAGTGAAGAATGTGGAAGAAACAATACAGGTAGACATGGACATAGATAGAGATATTTGGCAGTCGGTGTTCTCTTTCCACCTATCGCGATGATGTAAGAATTTATAAGATTTTAGAAGATTAAGTGTTAGTTGCAAATCTACACTGTAAAACGACACCAAAACTGCGACACGGCTGTAACGAGTCAAGGTTAGCGCCCACCAGCACCCACGCGGTGACGTCACCGCTCCCGCCGCGGCCGGAACTGGTAACACAAGGTTCGGAGCTCGAAGCAGCGTTGCGAAAGGCTGTACCCCGCGTCCCTTCTGAGCTATCTGAACAATGTTGAATCCCAAGAATTTAACAATGGAGACATTTGTTATTAAATGTTATTTTTATGCTGCTTCCATGTTCGCTCGGTAGCAAGCGCGACTGCCGAGCGAAAACCTGGGTTTGATCGCCGGGTAAAGTAAAGTGTAATTGGGTTTTTATAACTTGAAATTCCCAATAGATGCTTGTAGTCTACATTTTTGCCCGGTGTATGCGCTCACCCCCTATTCTATCTGGGGATGTATAACGCAACTGTTCAATGGTGCGATTGTATTACACTCCTCGGTCGACCCTTTCAAAGAACTACTAACAGGCGTGATGTTGTTTGTAGATGTTATGTTATTTTAATTGTCAGATAGGGGAGTCTTCGAAACAAGCATATCAAGAGTGACGAATGTAGCAGGAACACGTGAGCTCTGTAACGATAGATATACATACATACATAATATGTGCTCTACCATTGACTAGACCTGACACATTTGACATTAAACATTACTGTAGAAATAAGTTTTTATTAGTGACACGTAGTCCAGTAACAAATGTTAATAAGACTATTAGTGGTCATATAATTATGTGTGTATCGGCTTATCTCACGTACGTTATTTAGTATTTAATAGTAATAGGAATGTGTGTTCGACTGTACACATTTGTCCAACATGTGCCTATAAGTTATTGAAAATGCAGTTAATATTAGAAATAAAAAAAATTAGACCAACATTGACAAGCTGGATATACTTAATGCACTTTCGATGCATTGTGAGGGATTGATCCAGTTATGTTGACCGCACAAAAACTGCATGTAAACTGCCATTTTGTAGCTGGCATAAAATTTTGATGCAATGTCCTTAGACGTTAAAATCGTTGGCTCAAGTATGTCTCTAGAACAGTAATTTGCAAATTGATTTAAGCGCCCTCTTGTGGACTTTGGAGGTATTCATGATGGAAATTAAAAGTAAAAATAGAAGTGCATTTAAAAGGTCAAATGGGAGGACGAAGATTTAACATAAAAGGTGTACCTGATTTCTTTTTTCAAAATTAAAATACAACACTTTGCAAACGTAACATCACGCCTGTAATCCCCTAAAGGGTAGGCAGAGGGGTGTAGAAATAACCAAATTCCCTAACAAGCTGCAAAATTTTTTTCTATTAGGAAGTAGATTGCAATATCTTTTCCTAATAGTATACATTTTAAATTCAATATTACGACCAATGTCAAGTAAATTCTATTTCCTAAAAACATAAAGACGCGAATCCTCAAGGTTTCATTGTTGCGTGTGCACAAATTGAATGTTGCATGCGGTACCAATTATCAATTCGTTCTACCTTCGCATAGATCTCTCGTGATCGGCTATCATTACAAAAGATCGTATCGGTTTATCTGTAAACAATTTTTATGTTATGTACTGTTATTTATAGCTAATATTATGTTACATATTTTTTATCAATTAAATTTACTTTATACTTGGCTGTTCATTATGATTTTGTATTGTGGAAAAAAAACATAAAAAATTATATCGGCATACTAAAATCTCGAATGTCTATTTTCTGGGGATGGAAATACATATAGCCAGCCAGATATGTATATCTTCCATTTTATGAGGCTTCCTCAAAGTGTATATTATCCTTAATTTGGTCGTATTTTTAGCTGTGTACTGGATCCTTTTCACGATTCTTCACAAAGACAAGTATATTATCCTTTATTTGCTTTTATTTTTGGTCGTATACTGGTTCCAGTTAACGATTCTTCACAAAGGTCTTTAATTATTTCAATTTTCATGTGCGTGTCGGTTCCTTTTTACGACTCACCCCACAAAGATGTGTCTGTATTCTTTGTTCTGAGTTTTATCTAGCTTCATAGAGGCGCACATAATCTTATACTTATTTTCATTTTCATTCTTGTGTAGGTAGGTTCCTTTACGGCGTAATGTTGTTTCCTAACGGTGTGGTTGAGGCTAAAGTAGACTCACTGCACAAAAGTGCTGATTTTAATTGTGGCAACGAAATTATGCGTTCTAGCAACCGTTTTGGTTCTTTATTGCGTTTTAGTGGTAAAAATTGCGTTTTTTTTTTCCGCCTGCTGGCACAAGAACTGCAGTGAGCGGAAGAGCTGGAGGATCGGTAGCACATGCTTGCCTGACCGTTCATTACGATAAATACTCGTATAAAATGCAATGTAATTTGAAAATATTGAGAAGTATCCCTTCTGTTGAACTTTCCAAATGCATAAAGTAATGAATAACGCTTGCTAAAAGTAAAACGCAAACTGATAATTGAACGTATCTTAAATTGCCTTCCGGGCGACTGACGATACAAGCATTGGTGCGGTTTAATCAGAATGCATAGTTACATGGAACAGCTACATCAAGATCCAAGCACAACACTGTGTCGCGTATAACACATTTCAAAGGCATAGAAATATATTATTATATTATCATGCCAAGCCCCACACGGAGTAGGCAGAGAACTCCGAGTACCAATTATCAGTATTCTTTCAGACTGACGTGCTCCATCTATATTCATCGCTCGTTTCAAACATGAAATAACTGTAATATAGCTTAGTAATAATTAATTTGAATGTGTGCTGTGTGCCCATTTTCAACATTGTAAAATGCTTCTAAAAAGGATCTCTATTACCACTTCAATTCGTATCTAAATTAAAACATTTCGATACCGTTTTTGGTTGTCAAAACCAACTATGTAAATTGATAATCGCCGTTCGTAAAAGTAGCAGGTGTGCGCTGTTCCTTAAACGTATTACGGCTTAGATGACAGATGTAAGGTGCCGTCATACTCTTGAGTGGTTTTCGGGTTGGATGTATGTACATACATATATGAAATATATTAACAATCGATGACACGTGAAGATATATATTTGTACAGTACAGAATACTATATTATTTGTACAGTACAGAAAGATTTTATAAAACGTACTAGGGTGTAACATGAATTAATTAAATAGTGAAATTAATACAAAATACAGGTACAGAAAATTTTTAATAAAAATTTAAAATCATTTCTTACGCAGCCTGATTTTTATGGGCAATTGAAATGGTTGCAACGAGCTGATTAACATGAAGATGATCTATAGACTAATATTCCACGGAATAATGCAACTGGGGAGAACGGGTAAGCAAGGGGCTACACTCCTCTGACCACCCGTTCGGAGGAATGAAGGCTTCAAGTTACGTTTTATACTCCTACCTCTATCAAAAACTCCCGATCCTTTTATATTTAAATAACATTTATTTGTAAAGAAAAAAACAATCAGTTAAATCACTATTTCGACGTACGATTGAATCAGTCGACATCTATATCAATTACGGTTGAATCAACGTGACCTTTCTGACTCAGTAGAGATAGTTTTTGTATTGATAGAGTCGATCAATGAAGTATTACGAATTGGTTAACAAAAAACTCTATATTGTCAAGCCTTTTAAGTATTTATTATATTATTATTTAATAATTCATTATGATTATGTTATTATTTGTTTATATTTTAATATGTTAAGGTTTATGTCAACGAGCATCATGCCGCTGTGCCACACATAGGATGTTGGGTTCAATTCCTTGTCAGGTGGGCATTTTGCATGCTATCATCCTGTGCTGTTTGATGTATATCATGTCTATGTATATTATTTTATGCCTGTATGTACAGTATGTGTATATTATATTGTAGGTAATTAGTTAATAAATCACATCTTAATTCTGTAATTAATTAATGTCAAGAAATCTTAATATATCTTACTCTTAATGTTCGTAGTGTCATACATGTATAAAAATACATATATGAATGAAAGCCTGTTAGTTATATATATATATGAATATATATCCGATTAGCTCGCTGAAGTAGCAATGGGCTGGGCATATCTGCCGAAGAACCGACAACCGGTGGAGCAGGCGAGTTCTGGAGTGGAGACCGCGGCTCGGCAAACGTAGTGTAGGACGCCCTCCGGGACGCGAGGACAGGGCGCGATGGCGTTCATTGGGGGAGGCAAATGTTCAGCAGTGAAGTAAGATAGGCTGATGATGATGACATTCATATATCCCAGCGTATGTTTGCGTGTGTGTGTGTGTGTGTGTGTTTGTGGTAATGATTTTTAATACTGCTCAATTAGTATATAGTATTAAGGTACATAATTAAGTGTCTCTTATTATTATTTTTGTATACATTTTTTGCCTTGTAGCACTTCGTCTCGCTTCTGCGTTAAGTAATTAAAGACTTTAATTACATACTTAATTATATATGTATATTATACAAAGGTCCTTCTATATTGTGAACAAATAAAGACATTGTTGATTTAGTTGTCAGCGTGGACATGTTGCTCCGGTCTAAGTCAGATTTAGCTGCAGCTTTAACGGGTGAAATGTCATACATAAATTCGTATCGAATTATTCTAGCCATGTTGATGAACGTTTATATAATATTATAGCGAGTGGGGATTGGAATATTATTGTATAGATGTTCATATTTATGTTAATATTCAAATACATACTCGGAAGTAAATGAACATTATACATATGTATATATGAGCAAATTTAGCAAATAATTTAAGAATCACTGTAGTTGCTAATTAAAATGTCTTTGTGTGTGTGATATATAATTAATAGTTGATAATTAATTTTTTGTGTATATACGTACGTCATAGATGATGAAAATTTGAAATTTTATGTGGCAGTTAATAAAAATGTTCCACTATATGATGTAAATATAGTCACGTACATGCTTAAAAGAAAAGGGAAAAGACCGCAATGGCTTACCTTTTGTAACAACTTATTTTAATCACAGCGACTTAAACTTCGCGAAGGCAAACCTTCGTAAGGGCACATTAAACCAAAAAAGCACACACAACACTAGTCTTTTTGCGCATGCACACTAAAACCACATTCCTTTAAAACCACACAAGTGAAAAAAGTAAAAAAGATCACATCCTTGGACTGGCCATATGCTTTTAAACTTCGAACGCTGTTTCTTAAAAAAAGGAACTTCGCGCGCTTCCGAATCTCTTCAGGGACAGATTTTAAATTTCGAATATGGCGTCTGGAGGTTCAATTTTGGTTTAGATGTGGTTCGTTTTCGTTAAAATATATCGTTTTTTCTCGCATCGCGACCGCGCGTTCGTTTCCCTTACGGAATACTGACAGACTGGTTGCGCGAGCGCACGGCCTGCGAGGACTGAGAGGTCGTATCGGTTTCACCTCAAAATTCAACCTTATCGACACGAGATGATGTCAGAAAAGGATATTTAAAACTCGTTGGACCATAACGGGAATATTTTATGCGTTATAAGAACTCATGTTCACGTATACGGAGGAGTTTATATCAATCGATAAAACGATCGTTGCTTGTGTAATACGAACAGTCTAATTTGCAAGTTAATTTCCCGCGAAGATCCTTGAAAGCGTCAAAAAGTCCGTACCTGTTTTTGCAGTCTGATAAAACAATTACCAACTTTCTTATTTCGTTCAGTCTAATAGGATGTCCAAGGCGTAAATGCCTCTATAGAATCTTGATAGAGTATTATTCGCGGTTAAATATTATCTTGGGATTTTTCCAAAAATCGTCACCTGATCCCGAACTAGGTAGAGCCCGTCCTATGACGCTCAGAAAGCTAATAAACATGAATACCATATTAATAAAAATATACACTTACAGAGATTGTTTCTGATAAAAATGGCATCTCAATCATGTGCTTATCTATTTTTCAAGATCGAAGTAAGGAATGTGCGTCATTTTTTCCTTTGTCCGTGTATGATAACATGGAGAGGACAATCGTAGATGTCTTGAAAATAATAAAACTGTTAATCGATCCAATATATTCTTGTTCCGTGGGTCCATAATGCCCTCCCAATAATTACTTTAGTCCTGGAGCGGATAAGTTTTGCGCGTAAACTCTATGCAAACGATGCACTATAATATAGTAATGTCGTGCTTATCACCTTAAAAGGGCCTAGGAGGTTGTTAGAAACTGTTCTATTGTACATATCATGTACGGGTATGTGGTTATTCATAAACTTAGACATAAAAATTGCAAGTGTGAAGTGAATGCTACCTAAGTCAGTATTTGTTCTAGAATCGTTTGTTTGTCAATCGTCGATGTCGACGTTATACTCTGTACTTACACTCGTCTTCCTAATAAGGTTGTGACGGTTGTAAATTAGTTATCACAGTATAGATGGGTTTTTGTTCATGTCCTATAGAAACGTAACTGTACCACTACGTTATAATGTTGGAGTAGAGTCAGTAGAGTAGGATTTAGAAAATGATGGATTATTTTAACAACGATTAAGACGTTCTAGGGAGCTTAATAATAAACTACTAAACATGTAAACATACTTCTTAATACGGATAGGTTCTTCAAGCGACCCCAACCAATGGCATACTCTGTTGGCAAATAAAAATATATATTTTTTTTATTTAAAATAGTGGCCCGCGTACAGCTTGCTTACTCTGTCACTTTCTTTGAATTATGCTAGCACTACAGATACTTTATTCGCGGTATATTCGTATACATACCCTTAAGTAATATTTAATCCGCTTATTCCTCCGCTGTTGTTGGATGTTCTAATAAAGAGGCTAAGCAATATTGAGTCCTAAGACCCTAGTTATAGGGTTCACATAGTAATTGTGAAATATGAATTAGCTATGAAGTTATCAATAACTTTCTGTTCTTAATTGATAAATATACCCACTTATTATGATCCAAGGAGTTGACCCTAATGACTGTCATTAGTGAATCGTTTCTCAATCATCTCTTCACTGTAAGCTCTTAAAGAGCCAAAAATAAAATAAAAAGTGTTATGACCTCTTGACTTTTTATGTATGCAGAAGTGAAACGCGAAATTAAAAGGTGAGTACAGTTTGATCGAAAAGTTCTACTTCATAAAAGTTTTGTAACTACTCTCATATTTGTGAAAATTAATGATTTTGTTTCGTTTGTCCCCTTTTTTATTTAGCTCTTTTCAAAATTCCTACTGATTCCTTGATCATTGTTCTATTTTTGCAGCTTTTCGCAAGTTAAGTGAATATTGCAAGTCATTAAAGACATCTGCTGATGTTTACTTACCAATCTAGAGAGAGAAATATATCTACTCGTTAATTGATCTGCCTGTCACTTGTACAGCTTATACCGGTTGTTGAAATATCAAAAAGATAAGAATAAAAAGTTGTACTGAAGCTTCAAGGAATATATTTTAGCTCACATCCATATAAAGCGAACTAAATATGTTATAAATACAGCCTTCACCGAAACTCGTTCCGACCACAATTTCAATACAAGCCGAGCGTCGTCGTCGCAGTAATAGCCGCAAATACGCCTCGGCAACTTTTTTGCAATGCAAATTTATTTTTTTCTCCCTCGCTTTCAGTAAATCAAGTTTGGTTCGCACTAAATCCAAATAGTAACAACTACCGGTCAAGCTTCGAATGAATTAAAACCCTATCCTAATGAAATAGGGTTGAGAATTGGATTAGTTCGTTATTATTGAAGTCTTTTTGTCCTAGAGTACTTTAAAAGGACCAATGAAACCGAGCAATGCATGGGATGCGTCGGATCCAGAAATAGACTCCTCTGTTTAAAAAGCATTTTACTTAATGTAAAACGGACTATTGTAACTTGATGTGATCATGAGTTGATTTTTTATTAAGTTCATTTGTCTTACTACCTTTTTATTTAATCGCAGAAGTATTACATCAAATAGGAATACAGTTAGAAAATGAAATAGTATTCAAGTACTGAAGTCTTATAAGAGTTTTTGCATACTTATTATGGGAATTAAGCGCAAAAAACTCTTCAGGCAGGCTTACTCGGCAGTAGACTTAGACCGGCTGATGAGGATGTTGATAAAACCTTTCGCCTTAAATGCGTTACTACTGATCAGTATTACATCATCATGTATATGGTCAAATATACAATAAAATACACTAATCTTAAACTCTATGTAGGGTCTATTTACTTGCGTGTTTGTGTAAAAATATAAAATTACTTGCATAATTGTGTGCGGGGACAAAACCACGTTTTACGATCCCAGTGCAAAGGACTATGGTTCTCATTTACTTAAAATTAACGTTCAATAATTCTGACAGACCATATAATTTTCAAGAAAAGCTCTATCTTCAATAGATTGCGCGTTGACTAATTCCGGAGTTAACCTCAAATTTAAACCTACATGACCTATACGGGTTGTACTTATCTGATGTTAAACAGCTATTATCGTCTATGAGAATTTACTGTGCAATCGTCTCATCTATTGTGTATCTAACTAGCTTTTTGTTCGCGGCTCCGCCTATGGTCCAAATCAGTTAGGCAACTCCTGATGTGTTAAAACGAAGTTATTAATTTATCTTCATATTATTTATTTTCCAATTGATATTGTCTATTACAATTACATAGTAATATAATTTGATTGTAGATCAAATTTTTTATACGTTCCTTTAGAGCATTAACTAAAGGTATTGTTTTTTGGTAAATATAGAGTCGAGCAAGTTACCAAATGTTCGTAATTCATTGTGTGAACAGCATGACGTTACATCTCGCACTAGTTTTTCTTAGACTCAATGTTTACAGAAAGAGTTTACACATCGTGTTAGTATACGTAGATTAAATCTGATATATTTCTGTAATAACAATGTTAGAAGTTGTAAAACAACTTGTTTTTGCCAAATAACATTTTTCATATAAAAGACATCAACGCGATTATTTCAAGGCTAAAATGTACATATCCATAATATAATCGTCATAATTGTGTTGTGATAATAAGTTTTAAAAGTTTTTGGTCTTCAGTGTTGTTATTCAATGAAATGATTAATTATTTGTAACTACAGACAAATTATATAATATCTCAAGCACCTTGGTATATATTTTTATATAACATATTTCTATGCGAAATATAAAGCGTGATGATATGTATTTTTGAAGTGGTTCTTTTTTTCAATTTTCGACGTTTATCGTAATTATTCACCATCGTCTACGGTTGATTGGTAATGATGAAATGTTGAAGGCATTCAGTCTGTGGATTGTGAAATGAGCAATAAAGGGTACATAAGTAAACAAAATATTTAAATATGATATTGTGACTTAAATAGTAATATGTAACTACATACAAATAGCGTAGTCTGTTTTACGAGCCATTAATATTAATGAAGATGAGTATGAAAGCATTGCTACCTCTGACTTTAGTATGAAATGGTTAGACAGTATTAAACCTCTCGGACTGTGTCTAATTTCTAAATACCAAAGTATAATAATTTGTAGTTAGTTGCCGTTGACAGTTTCGATGCTCTATTTATTGCAAGTGCGACTGGTGACCAAAAAGTTCTGAGCTTGATCCCGGGTCAGGTATTACTGGATTTTTCTGGCTTGAAATTCCCAGTAGTGGCTGAGAGTCTGGATTTAAACAAAAATGAAGAAAAATTAAAGAGCCATCTATTGTAAAGCGGAAGGTATTTATTCGTCTGTTGCAATAAGCCTCTACGGTACCTATTGTATTTAGTGTGAGTATGTATTCATAGATGGCGTTTTCTTCAATGTATTAAGGATAATTTGGCACTATTATGTAATTAACAAAATTAAGAAAATACCTATAAAGTACAAAATATTAATTATTTTATAATCAGTTATTGAAGGGGTCTCTTTATTTTAGTTTTAATTACAGAAAGAGCACCACTTGATCCATTTGTATCGTAAACTGTCTTGAAATAACTTCTGATCAAAAAATCAAGTCTAGTAACTGTTATCGATTTTAGATAGACATTTACTTAAGATGAGTTGTATTTGTCTCTGTGTAAAGTGCAGGATGTAGAGATCATAAGCTTCTGTTGTCATGCATGACTATCGGCGATGTTTGTTATAAAAATGAGTATTTTGTCATAGAGTTCCTTTTAGAGGTATTCTGAAGGTCCATAAAAAATCGTACTGTTTTTATTTGATAAAAAAGCAAAACCTGCGATAGTTGCGAAGTGATTTTAAAGTTATTAATTTTAAATATTTTATTCATGATAAATAACTGGATATATTATATTAAAAGGACATAAAAAGTAATACTCAAAAATAACTACATATTAACCATGTTTATTCTGTAAACTGTATAAAAGTAAAATTAACAACTTCAATAGCCAATACGTCTAAAATAAATTACATTTCACTTATTCTTAATGTATACTAAAACTTCGACTACAATGTGTGGACTCCATATAAAAATAACAATAAACTTAAAAAATCTAACATAACACAAACTTAAAATATAATA
>DWEE01002668.1:0-11295 GCA_018245755.1 Parelbella macleannani
GGATTATGTTTTCGCGTAAATGATAATACAGAGCACTTATCAACGTTGAACATTATTTTATTTTGTCTGCTCCACTTCATAATGTTGTCAATATCATTTTGTAGAATCTGGCAATCTGAATCTCGTTTGATCGCCAAGAATAGCTTAACGTCGTCTGCAAATAACAGGCATTCAGCCGCACTGACTGCGTCTGGCAAGTCATTTATAAATATTAAAAATTGTAATGGGCCTAGATTCGAGCCCTGACTTATTCCTGAATAAGTATAATACGATTTAGAGGAGCATCCTTTATACTGCACATACTGCCTCCGATTGCGAAGGTAGCAGGAGAAGAATCTGAGCAAAGTTGAAGTGAATCCGGCAGTTGCAAACTTCTGGAGAAGCACATCATTGTCCACCGTATCAAAAGCTTTACGGAAGTCGAAATATGCTGTATCTACCTGGTCACTACCGTCCACAGCCCTAGTCGTATATGACCAGAAGGACAGTAGATTGGTAGTCGTGGATCGACCTGCCCTAAAACCATGCTGTGCGTCTGTAAAACGACATTCAACTTGACTTTTAATTAGCCTATATAAGATAGATTCAAATAACCTACCAAACACAGACAACACGGCTATAGGTCTGTAGTCACTTACATTCGCACCAAAACTACCCTTTGGTACCGGAACTACGCGAGATAGCTTCCATATATCAGGGTAGGTACTTTTTATTAAACACTGATTAAATATATGTAGTAACGGCTTCACAAATGCGGCGCCACAATCCTTAACGATGTAAGGTGGAATACCGTCTGGACCCGCAGAGCGCTTTGGCTTCATTTTCTTTAGAGCCTCATCTATATCTTTTTTAGATATATATGTTACATCTACATGTGCTCCTAAATCCCTTCCTGATATTTCCACGCAACACTCTGGATCGAGTATAGGCGGCGTGCTAGTGTACACTGACTGAAAATAGTCGGCAAACAAACGAGCACACTCGCTATCTGGTACTGGTGAACCGTTTCCCTGTACTAGGCTTACACATTTCTTTTGGCTTCGTTTCGAAGCTATATACCTCCAAAACGATGACGGATTATGCATTATGTCCCGTTTCATTCGCTCTTTAAACAAACGAAAATCAGATTTAATGTTTAACTTAACAAGGGCTCTGTATCGCGAGAAACTACACCGATACTTTGTCTGTTTAGTTTTCTTAAACAGGCGATGAAATATGTATTTTTGTCTAATGTTGCGTTTTGTTTGCGGCGTGTACCACGCAGGGTAATTGTACCGAGGCTGTACCGTGACACGCTGTTTAATGGGAACGCAGCTATCTATACACGTATTGACTATCTCATAAAATTTACATACAAGTTGATCTACATCTTTAATACAGAACAATGAATCCCAATCTATTTCTAAAAATTTCATATATAAGGCTGGGAAATACGCCTTGTAGAAATCCCATTCAGTACCACAACTGATCTCAACAAAATGTTTATGCTCATCAGCTAGCTGTCGTTGTATTTGGAGTTCAAGTGGGGGGTGATAATCATCTGGTAGGGTGATAATATCAACAGCTTTTTCCAGTTCCACCGTCCCCAACGACTCAGTGACTAAGACCAGGTCTAACATACTACCATGTATATTTGCAATTTTGTTTACCTGCTGCAGATCGCAGGACGCCAGGAGACACTCAAAGTTTGCTTTCACGGTCATGCTTGCAGAGTTCAAATTGAAGTCTCCGCATATTAATACCTTGCTGTACTTAGAACATAAATTCTCTAAACAATAAAAAATATAAAGGTAACCTTCCTCGTCAGTGTTCGGCGGTATGTATACGCATACTAAGATTGTTAATAAGTTATTTTGGAAACACAAGCCTGCACAAATAATGTCACACAACGTATAATTATTTTCTATGTTCACTGTTTGTAATTCGTACTTTGGTGAAGATATTATGGCGACTCCACCTCCCCGCCTCGTACCAGACCTGTCACTCCTCGCAATATATATCACGAAATTCTTCTGCCTCTGTTGCTGCTGTTCCTGTCATACCAGAAAGTTTGTTGTACATACGAAAGTAGTTCTGAAATGTGACTGATGCTAAAGTTTGACTTTCATGCTGAATTTCAAGATTCTCCTTTGCCTCCAGTGCCTGGTGAAGACCATCAGAATATCTCCTACCTTCCATCATGCGCCCAGTAAACTCATCAATAATTACCACCTTACCGTTTTTCACTATATAATCTTTATCAGCAGTAAACAGCTTACGTGCACGAAGTGCTTGATCTATATAATGAGTCAGTATAATATTGCTAGTATCATAGAGCGAGGAATTTTCAGAAATGAGATTATGTGACTTGAGCAGTTCCTCTACTCGTGCAATACCATCTTCAGTGAGGAACACTGCTCTACTCTTTTCATCGACTTCATAGTCAGAATCAACTAATTTGATTACTATTTTATTGATATGCTTATATATCTGATTATTTTCCTCAAGTGGGCCAGAAATAATGAGCGGAGTACGCGCTTCATCAATCAGTATGGAGTCTACTTCGTCTACTATTGCATAATTGAAGCCTCTCTGAACCATATCTTCTTGAGAAAATTTCATATTATCTCGTAGATAATCAAAGGCAAGTTCATTATTTGTTGAGTATACGATATCTGCGCTATAAGCCTTTTTTCTCTCGTCGTCTGTCAAATTATTTGTAATAAATGCAACAGAAACTCCAAGAGAATTATATAATTTACTCATCCACTCTGTATCTCGTTTTGCAAGATAGTCGTTAACAGTTACGCCGTGCACACCTTTTCCTTCTAAAGAATTTAGATATGCAGCTAAAGTTGCGACGAGTGTCTTTCCTTCTCCTGTTTTCATTTCTGATATCATGCCATTATGGAGAACCATGCCACCAATTAGCTGAACGTCGAAATGCCTCATGTTAAGGAATCTTCGTGATGCTTCTCGTACAACCGCAAATGCAGGTACGAGAAGGTCATTTAGTGTTTTTCCATTTTTCAGTTCTTGTTTTAATTCCGCAGTTTTACTAGCAAGATCCTCATCAGATAAGCTCTGCATTTCTTGCTCTAGCGCATTAATCTGCTGAGCAATTTTTCTAAAGGATTTTATTATTTTCTTGTTCGTTGATCCAAATATCCTTTTTATAAAAAAAAGTGAAAACGTAAAGATGAAGAATATAAGAATAGTTATTAAAACCAATGTAGAGTCTGGCATAAACCTAAGTAGAGTCTTACTTAATACAAGATTATATTACTAAACGCAGCTTGCGGCAATTAGATTCAGAAAATCTTTATTTACATATCAATTGCAGGTTAAATGTAAAAGAGTTTGCTGAGACTGCTTCTTAATCAGCCTTTTGCATTCTGCGATTCTCAAAGATAAAAAGATCAATAGGTTTGCAGAAAAGATGAGAAACGAGCTTAATGAAGAGCTTGGACATGCAAATAGGTTAGCAGAAAGAATTTTACTGCTTAAGGGTGTACCAAATTTTCAAGATACAAATAAAATCTCAAAGTATGAAGGAAAGTTCACAAAAGATACAATACAGAAAATCTTAGAAGATAATTTAAAGTTAGAAGAAGAAGGCATAAAGGGCATCAGAGAGGCAATTTCTGTTGCTGAAAAAGAAAAGGATGTGATTAGTGTAATGTTATTAGAAGAACTACTGAAAAATGAAGAAGAACACTTACATTGGATCAAAGGACAGATTGACCTCATTGAGCTTATGGGTATTGAAAATTACTTAAGAACACAAATATAGAGTGTTAAGAAAAACAGTATTTGTTTTCATCATACCTTTTCTACTTCTTTTTTCACTAGGGTTATGGCAGTTATTTAGATTAAATTGGAAGAACAATATTATCAAAAATATGGATCTTCCAGTTATTCATCTGCTGCCTAGTGATGATAATCTTGCAGAGTTTAACTACAGACACGTTAAAATCGACGGAATTTTAAGTGATATAGAACTATATGTTTTTGCAGGTCAACGTGGCTATCACGTGCTTTCTCCTATGTTGCTTACCACTGGACATTACATGTTAATAAACAAAGGAATAGTCAGAGAAAAAAAAGAAGAAAAAGCCAAAATTGAAAAAGTAGCTGCCGATGGAGTTTTGTATTGCGATGGTAGCAAAAATTGGTTTATCAAAAATGATATTGCTTCAAATACGTGGTTTACCTTAAGTACAGAAGAAATCTCCAATGATCTAGGTATTAAGCTAGAAAAATGTATATTGTGGCAAGACAATTTTGGTGGAAAATTGACTATACAGCCAATTAAGCATTTGGAGTATGCAGTTACTTGGTTTGCACTTTCCTTTATTTGGCTAATTATGTGTATATTTTACTATAGGCAAAATAGATATAAGTCGTAGAGAGGTAGCATGGAAAAAGAAAAGCTACAAATAGAAAACATGCAACAAAGTGAAAGTAAATACTTATTACAAGAATTAATTGTATGTCAGTATTGTAAATCCATTTATTATGGAATGAGTAATGCGAAGGGAGAAAAAAGTTACTATCGTTGTTCCGGAACCCGTTTTGATGAATGTAACAGCAAATCAATATGCGCGGATATACTAGAAGAGGTAATATGGGAAGAAGTTAAGATAGTCAGAGAGCATATAACGAAGGAAAAGTGTGATTTATCAGAGGTAGATTGGGAGACTAAATTTAATATAATTAAAAAGTTAGTTAGATTAAAAGAACTCGCTCTCGAAAGACAAAAAGAAGATATTCAACCTTGTACCAGAACTATAAAGAATGTAGTGCTATCGAATGCAATAGGAATGCATAAAGTTAGCAACGCCCTAGCTGCAATATCAGTTGCGATAAAACTAGGAATTAGCGATGAAGAGATTAAAAAAGGTCTTTTGGAGTTCAAAGGAGTAGCAAGGAGATTTTCTTTAATTGCCGATATTAAAGGTGTTAAGTTAATTGAGGATTATGCTCATCATCCAAATGAAATACAGGCAACCCTGGAAGCAGCACGTTTGACCACTAAAGGAAAGGTAATAGGAATTATCGAGCCGCTTCGTTTTACTCGTATTCGTAATTTTTTTGATGAATTCGTACGAACTTTCATGATGTTTGATTATGTAATTCTCACTCCTGTCCATCCTCCAGAAGATAAGCCTATTCCTGGCTGTGAAATTGATGATATACAAAAAGCCTTAATCAGTAGTGGGTTTAATGACGTAGAGATTATGAATGATGCTCTACTCATTTCACATTTTATTAGTAATTCGACAAATTCAGGAGATGTAGTATTATTTATTGGTGCTGGTAGTAATATAGCTAAGCTAGCAAGAGAAGCTGCAAAGCTGCTGCTAGTAAAATAAACTTAAGCATTGGTGATTTATATGATAAAATTGTGTAGTTAAACTGGATCCAAGTGTCTAGGCAAACAACTGTACAGACATTGCGATATGGGGATAGCTTCCATTAAGAATGGTGTCATCCCAGTGCCCAGACACTGGGATCCAGAAAACTTAACTTTAAATAAGTGGCTGTATAATAAAAACTGGATTCCAGTGTCAAGCACTAGAATGACAACATCTGCTACTCAAATTATCTGTTTATCTGTAGGTTGCAATGTTCGTACACTGGAATGTTACAGCGCTGGGTTGACATTTTCCGAACGTGCACACAATTGTGAATCTAGTAGAGGTTTAGCATGATGAAAAAGACAATTAGTAGTGTATTTGCAAGAGAAATTTTAGATAGCAGGGGTTATCCAACCGTTGAGGTAGAAGTTGAACTATGTGATGGAGCAACAGGTAGAGCCGCTGTCCCTTCTGGGGCTTCAACCGGTAAACTAGAAGCATTAGAGCTGAGAGATCAAGATGAAAAAAGGTATTGTGGTAAGGGAGTGCTGAAAGCTGTTCAATCTGTGAGTGAAGTGATAGCAAATAAAATCATTGGCATGGATGCAGCAAACCAGAGTGCAATTGATAAAGTTTTAATTGAACTAGATGGAACAAAAAATAAATCTAAGCTTGGAGCAAATGCAATTTTAGGTGTATCTCTTGCAGTTGCAAAAGCAGCAGCAAACAGTTTCAAAACACCGTTATATAAATATTTGGGCGTAGAGGAGAAGCAGATGCCAGTTCCGCTAATTAACGTAATTAATGATGGAGTACATGCGGATAATAAACTCGATTTTCAAGAATTTATGATTCTTCCGGTTGGTGCTGAAACTTTCAGTGAAGCAATCAGAATATCTGCAGAGGTATTTCATAACTTGCGCAGCATTCTTAAGAAAAAAGGTTATAGTACAAATGTAGGAGATGAAGGTGGTTTTGCACCAAATATTGGAAGCACAACAGAGGCGCTTGACTTGATCATATACGCCATAGTATCTGCTGGTTATTCAACAAAATGTGATTTTGTACTAGGTCTTGATGTTGCTTCATCTACTTTTTATGAAAATAAAATTTACAAATTTGAAAATAAAGAGCTTACTTCCAAAGAATTGACTGAATACCATTGTGACCTTGTGGAAAAATATCCAATAATTTCTATAGAAGATGCAATTAGTGAAGATGATTATGAAGGTTGGAAATTACTTACTGCAAAATTGGGAAGTGAAATTCAATTAGTCGGGGATGATTTATTTGTTACAAATTGTGAACTAATAAATAAAGGAATAGAGGAGAAAATGGCAAATGCTGTACTAATCAAGCCAAATCAAATAGGAACGCTTACGGAAACTTTTGCTGCTATTGAAATGGCAAAATCAAATGGCTACAGGGCTATTATTTCACATCGCTCAGGTGAAACAGAAGACACAACAATATCCCACATAGCGGTTGCGTCGAATTGTGGGCAAATAAAGACTGGCTCGCTGTCGCGTTCTGATAGGCTTGCAATGTATAATGAATTGATGAGAATAGTATTAAAACACGGTTAGTTTTTTCGAACAGACTAACATTTATTTTATAAAAGTATTGGAGGTAAAATAAAATTGCACATTCCATACACTAGATGGCGCTAAAATACACTTATTATTTTGTTACCAAATTATAATACCACCACTTAACAAAATAATCTAAAAACATACTAATAAAGTTTACAATAGGTAAGTGTTACAATAATATAAAAATCAACACAACTCTACTAAACCTATTTTCTTCATGAAATTATAATGTTTAATTTTACACAAACTTTTTGTAAACATATCAGCTGGCATGTCTGATGTTTTTAAATACTAAATTTTTACCAAATTATTTGCAACTGCCTCTCTAATAAAATGAAATCTTACATCAATATGTTTACTTCTTTTATGATACATACAATTTTCTGAAAGTTTTTTGGCACTTTGATTATCATTACATAATATAACTGGGAGGTTTTTTCTATTTATAAGTTCACACAATAAGTTTTTTAAGAAAATTGCCTCTTTACTGGCCTCACAGACAGCCATATATTCGGCCTCTGTGCTCGATAATGCAACTGTTTGTTGCTTTCTACTTTCATGTGATACAACACACCCAGAAAATATAAAACAATATCCTGTATAGGATCTCCTGTCTATAGCATCGGAGGCCCAATCAGCATCAACAAAACCAAGTATATCTGAATCATTTTTTACATACATTAATCCATACAATTTTGTAGAACTTAAGTATTTGAGAACTCGTTTTGCATGCTTCCAATGTGTTTCATTATTACATTTATTAAATTGGCTCAAATAACTTATACAATAAGATATGTCTGGCCTGGTTAAGACTGATAGATACATTAAACTACCAATCAGCTGTTGATATAGATAGTTTGACATTTCATTTTTACTCTTTTCTAGTTTTAAATTAACTTCCATAGGAGTATCTATATTTTTACAATTTTCTAATTTAAATTTATTCAACAACTTTTCAATGAAATCTTTTTGATCAATACATATTTTATTTTTCTTTATTTTTACATTCATACCTAAACATTTTCTCAGCTGTCCTAAATCTTTCAATTTAAATCTGGCATTCAAATGTTTCTTCAGATGATCTACTTCCTCTTTACAATTATAAAATATAAAAAAATCATCAACAAATAATGCAATATAGGTTTTATACTTTTCTGATGATTTAACAAACAAACATGGCTCATACAAAGATTTTATATAATTCAACTGCTGTAAACAATCATCTACTTCTTTATACCATTGCCTTGCTGATTGTTTAAGACCATAAATTGCCCTATTTAATTTTAAAACTTTATTTTTATTATCTTCACATATGAGATTCTGTGGCAATTCCATGTATACAATTTCTTCAAGACGTCCATTTAGAAAAGCTGTGGTGACATCTAAGTGAGTTATTTTGAGATTTGAACGCACACTAATAGCAAACAACAATTTCAAAGTTGAGTATTTCAGAACTGGTGAAAAGGTTTCAAAGGTTTCAAAAGGTGAAAAGGAAAGGGTGAATAGTCAATTCCTTCACGTTGTGTGAAACCCTTAGCAACCAGCCTTGCCCTATATCTCACTGTGTTATCACTGTTTAACTTTTTTCTAAAAACCCATTTACATTGAACCACTTTTCCTTCACTTGGTCTATCTACCACATCCCATGCTTCATTGTCACTGAATGACTGCAACTCTTCCTTCATAGCGCTGCACCATTCTTCTTTTTCTGGACCGCTCATCACTTCTTCATAAGTAAGACTGTCATCATGCATATCCAAACTTTCTGTAACACATACATTACTGTACCCATACCTAACTGGTGGCCTTCTTTCACGTTGAATCCTTCCTTCTGAGCTGGATCTTTCAGCTTCAAATGTATCCTCATTTGACTGACTGTCACAGAATTCTTCTGAAGTAGAAGAATCTGAGGTATTATCTGGCACGTATGTGATATCTGTTGGATCAACAATGGTCTCCGAACTTGCAGTAGAACTGTTAGCTTCATCTTTTTCAATCTGGCTATCATCTTCTTCTTTCTTATCTTCCACTAAGGCTTCTACAGTATTAGCTTCTCTACTACACTCCATTATGATGACATCTCTGCTAGTCGTTATCTTCTTAGTCTTCGGGTTATATACCCGATAACCCTTGGTGTTTTCTGCAAAACCGAGAAGTATACATTGTTCTGCCTTCTTATCCCATTTTGTTCTATTTATTTTGGGTATGTGAACCATAGCAGGGCTTCCAAATACTCTGATATGCTCAAGATTTGGTTTTCTTCCACTCCATAGCTCATAAGGAGTTTTGTGAAGACCAGAGGCTAATGTTCTGTTTCGCAAATATACTGCAGTGTTGACTGCCTCTGCCCAGAATTTCTTTTCCATCTTAGCATCAAATAGAAGACATCTAGCCCTTTCTACAACGGTCCTATTAAGCCTCTCACATAATCCGTTTTGCTCTGGTGTGTGAGGATTCGTTTTTTGATGCACTATTCCTTCTTTATTCAAAAAACTTTCAAATTCTGTGGAACAAAACTCCCCACCGTTGTCTGTTCTTAATATCTTAATGCTCTTTTCTGTTTCTTTTTCAACTAGAGCTTTGTAAATCTTAAAATATTTCAGAGCTTCATTTTTTGCTTTGAGAAAATATACAAAGGCCATTCTGCTGTAGTCGTCTACAAAAAGGAGAAAATACCTTGACTTTCCTTCTGAGATAGTCTCCATTGGGCCGCAAACATCCGCATGCACCACCTCTAACACACTTTCACATCTGGAACCTCTGTGTGTAAATGGCAATCTCATTAACTTCCCTTCACAACATGTGACACACTGGGACTTGTCAATTTCAGCCTTTTCTGGGAAAGACACCCCCTCCGCAGCGCCGTTTTTCATATTGTTCAGATCCTTACTGTTAATATGGCCTAACCGTCTATGCCATAACAAACTTGTTGCTGTTTCTGCTTTACATGCCAACAGACAATCCTGTTTTGTGTCTAATCTGTACACTCCATTTACGAGACGGGCTTTTGCAACAACAACTTTGTTGTGATTCAAAATTTTGCAAATATCTCCTTGGAAAATAACTTGATTTCCATTTCTTATAAGTTCACTCACTGATACGAGATTAGTCGTGAGGTTAGGAATGCACAAGACGTTCTTAACAGTAATATTGTACTCTGAACCGTCCACCACCGTAGTTATCTGTGTATTTCCGGAGCATAATACCGGTACTGTCGTCTTATTAGCTACAACAATGCTTTTCATAGCTTGGTTATACGATACATCTTGTAAACGATTTACATCTGTAACCATATGCGCACTGGCACCTGAGTCAATGTACCAATCTGTGTTTTTGTAGCTCGAGTTCATGAAGAAAACGCTGAACACTGCACTTTCTTTCTCTTTATTGTATTTGCACCGGTTTTTGTAGTGGCCGATTTGTTTACATCGGTAACAACGAATTTGTTTGACAGATTTCGAAGATGGCGTCACTGACTTTGACGTTTCTGTAGTGTTTTTTGATTTCTTATTGCGCTGCTGCCAACCTCTAGATAAAAATGCACTGTCATTTCCACTACTGCCCACTTCAGAACTCATATCCAATAATTTCGACTTAATGACGTCGGTACTTATGGCCATGCCCGAATGTTCAATTGCCATTATCATTGGGGCAAACTTTTCAGGTAATCCTGCCAATAATAAGCACCCAACCCACTCGTCAGTAATCTTAAACCCTTTGCTTCCCAATTTTTGTGCGGTGTCCACAATCTGGGTTACGTAACTCGTCATTGATTCGCTATCTTCTAGCCGGATCGATATTAAATGCCTTAGCAAACTGATTTTTCTTTGGAAACCGGAGTCATCGAAAAGTGTCTTCAGACGCTTCCACACATCCTGAGCAGTTTTCTCATCCTTGATATGGACATACAAGCTTGAATCAATCGTCATAATAAGTTTGGCCTTGGTCTTCTTATTCTCTGCGTCTGATGAGCTTGTATCCGGATCTTTCGTTATGTCCATGCCTTCGAGTAAGAGAAAATTCTCTGCGGCGAACGCCCACTCGTCGTAGTTTTCCCGACCCTTGAGTTTCGGCACATTTACCAAATAACTGCCGGCCATCTTTATAGTTTAGATTAGCCACGCCACACACAATCGACACGACGACTTTCAAAATGTTCTAGTTCACTGTAGTTTTAAGTCCAAAATTGAATCAACGAACAACGCGAGCGAGTTATTGTCCTTTTTACAACTTTATTTCCGGAAAATACACTAATTAACGCGTGGTTAAGGGACTGGGCCCATAACCTATTAAAACACGGTTAGTTTTTTCGAACAGACTAACATTTATTTTATAAAAGTATTGGAGGTAAAATAAAATTGCAC
>DWEE01002669.1:0-11295 GCA_018245755.1 Parelbella macleannani
GAAAAAAAGTACGGTATGCAAAAAGAATTATTAGAGCTACCTTTCAAAGCTAATCTTGTCCGTGTCCAGGTAGTTGATAGCAATGGGCGAGGACAGCCTCTGCTGAATGAGGTGCTGGGGAGGCGCGGGCCACTCGCGCGCGTCGCCAGCCGACTCCAAGTACTCGCACCACGACGTACCCAACTCGTGGTCCAACTCCACCAAGCTTGCCGTACGACCTAATATAGACACGTCGAAAATGAATATTGAGGTAGGTAACAAATATTATAGAATGCTCTTTTGGATCAGTGGTTAGTAATCCTGGTTGCTACACTAGGGGTTATTGATTGGATTCTTACTAATTTTTGTTCTATATCTGGATTTTGACTAATTTGTACAAGTATTTGTTTAGAAAATAAATAACAATTGTGCCGTACTGCTCCGAATTATAAATTTTTTGTAAAAGCTAAGAAGATATCCAATCTGATTAATTTTACTTTCAAGCAATCAACAGAGTGGCATAAGTGACAGACTAAAATCTGTACGTAGATCAGAAAGATCAGTACGCAATTCATACTAGCAACAACATGTAAGTAGAGATTCTATAGATAAATACGTGTTCATTTCCTCACTCTTATCCTACTAATAGATAGATACATATTTATTTCGTCACTCTTACCCTACTCGATAGATAGATAGGTGTATATTTCTTTACCCTGTCCCCTGAAGATGTACGTCCTGTCGCCTCGCTGCCAGCGATTGTTCTCGAAGCCGATAAGCGTGGTGTCCACGCGCACGTTGCCGCCGCGCTTGTACACCTTGTACGTGTCGAACGGACAGATTCTCGACACTAGAGGCACTGTGAGCGAAACAAAGCTTATAAAAATTGTATAGATAAAAAACGTAACATCACGCCTGTAATCCCCGAAGGGGTAGGCAGAAGAGTGTGGTACATTCCCACGTTTCACCAGTTACGTTTACGTCCCATGGAATAGGTGGTGAGGCTATTGCCTTACCTATATCTATACATATCTATTGTATAGATACTGTTTAGGAACAGTTCAAAATCAGTTGTACAATCGCAAGTTCTATAAACTGTAAGATATTACATAGAAATAATTAAACCACAACCTAACAAGCGAGTCATATTAGGACGGATTAAGCCAAAATTTCTATCTTCTTATCTATCTAACACGTAGTTCATTAAACAAAGCGTGATAGATTAGACGGCGTATATTGATTTAAATATGGACCAAATAACCAAGCAAATACCATACGAATACAATCAGCATATTGCTAATTTCATTATTGAAACAAAAAGCACATGACGTGTTATGCGTATGTTTGATGAAGAAAAAATTTTAACAACCATGGAACATGCTCTTTAATGACGTCGCGATAACAGCCAATATTGGTTGATATGGTTTGATGACAAAACATTGATTGTTATTACAACATACGGAAAAATTTAATGTAATATTTATTGCGCGAACGTTACAATATGGGATTACAATAAAATATGTTAACTCGTTTACAGCAACAGTGTCACTACAGAGACAGATTTTAAAAAAATGCAGAAATAGGCTCGGGTTACAGTATACGAGATTTGGCAGTGAACGCTCTCTGTCCACCTGTCTGTGGTGTAACTAAGACAATACAAAATTGAAGAAATTGAGAACCAAACAAAAACGGTCATAGCGTCAGCTAGCGATCTCTACCAGAGTATGAATAGTGAATATTACAAGTTGCACTGACCCCAACTGGTGAACTCCCATTTCATCTCCACGTAGAAGTCGGGCGCGAGGCTCAGCCGATGCAGCAGATCCGGTATACCGCTGGAGCGCACCACGTGGCGCTGGTAGTCGCGCCGGCAGAGCACGAGCGACAGCAACTCCGCGTCGCCAGTCGCCGTCGCCTCTTGGACAGCTGGAAATAGCACACACTCGATGAACTAATTTGTCTATTTATTTATCTACTAATCTATTCATTTATACGAACACGTCCGATATTACCTGTCAATTGTTTATGGGTAGAACGACATGCAGACATGGGGCTTTCTTTTATATTTGGTTATTTTGATCACGGAAATAGAAGACTATTTTTAAATTGGAATAGACTAAATCGATAATAACATAAATTGAAATTTTGTGAATCAGCTGGATTTTTCGCGTAAAGTGTTTAAGATTTATGTCATTATCAAGTAATGCAAACGAAAAACAATTTTGGTTCGGATTATTTAAAGTAAGGAACACACTTGCGAGAAGACCACCAGCTTTTTTGTTTTCTGAGATATACCATCGTATAACCAACACACAATTTGTCAACTAATTTTATCTTTACCCTGACATTACAAATGTCAGGAAAATAGTTTAAAAATTTTTAGAGTGATTTAAATCAGGTAGCACAGAAAACGATGGTCAATATTGTCAACAAGAAATTAAAAAGAAAATCTAACCGAATACGATATAAAAAAAAACAATCACAAAACGTACAAGTAGCGAGTCCAGCGTTCTCCAACGTTCAACCTTCGTTACATATTTATCACTGAAACACTGGAAATTCTCAAGGCGTAACTAACCTTGAAGAGTTTGAGCGGCGAGGGCGCGCTCAATTTCTTCCCAAGCAACAAAAAAAACAATAGACAATCTTGACTGCCAGTACAAAGTGGGACGAGCTGTCTTGTTTAATTTTTTTTTGCAACGTGGCGGTTTTCTCAACAATTCATTGCGGCCTGACTGATGAGCTTCGTTATCTGTTTCTGAACATTTTTATTAGGTGTTCCAGGATTTAGTCCACTTTTAAAATAAAAACCACAATAGGATCAGCTAGTAAGGAAAGGAACAGATAGACATAGACAAAAGATAGCATCTGCAAGATCTTATGCAATTATATCAACGATGTGTCCGTGTGGAAGTGTGTGAAGATTATAATGATGACGATCTTTACGAAAATTTATTATATAAGATTTTTTCACGTTGCCACGCAAATCAAAGTACCATTTTCAAATAATTACCTTTTCACATTATAGTTTTCTAACATACATACATAAGAACATACGTACGTACTGCTCGTATCTACGTATCATACTATCATCGCAACCGTGCTCCGAATGATGTCATTGTCGGTAAACAAAATAGCCGATGAAAGACATCATTTCATGTTAGGCACAGCATATGCTATTGGCCTTGTGTGAAAACCTTCGTTTTATTCATTCCACTACAGTTTGCACCTCCACTTAGCGCCAATAGAACTGCACGATACAATGAAGAGTAGGTTGTAAGCAAAAAAAAAAACAGAGAGTTCGGAGTTTTTTCCTCTGGCTATCATCTCTCGGTCTACCGCACTCACGGTCTGTGTATAATCGATGTAAGCAATAATTCATTGCAATATATTTACGACATTCCATACGAGTAGTAATTGTACATACTTTATAATATGAAAATAATTAGCTAGGTACATACTGCATATCTATGTGTGTAGTATAGCTTCTGAGAAGAAATATTCTCGCTTGGATCTCAACGGAAAATTTGCGTAAACAACGACGAAACAAAGAAAGGAAAACGGTGAATCACAATCATTTTCAACGTCAAACTTCCGACGTTTTTGAAAGTTTCCCTTGATTCCATTTATCACGAGACAATCCATTTGAATATTTGCTGTTGTAACTTAAAATTTACTGCGTGCAAGTAAATTATTATTTCTCACTCCCTCTTCGCAAGTTAATTCTTTCTCACTCTCTTTTCACACGTTTTGCGAAGACCTACATTATAATATATAACAGAACAACTACTCCGTGTCAGAGTTTAATATAAGGAAAGTTTGGTAATCCTATTTACCTGTCCATCCGTCCTTTTCACAGTTGACATCAGCGTTGGCATCTATTAGCGCCCTCACAGCGTCAATGTTGCCCAGTGTCACTGCCAGTAAGAGCGGTGTGCGCCCTCTGGGGTCTCGCAGCTCAATGTCATCGAATGTGTACTGAAAATGTATATTTGTATTAAAATAGTAACGAGAAGTCAGTAGTCATAAGTGATTACTACCGCCCGTAGACATTTACGAGTACAACTTATATCTTACTGTACTGTCAATGCCATTTGGTTCAATTAGTTTCAATTGTTAATAGACCTATTCGTTAGGATTAATAGTTGATCGAACGCCAAGAATAGGCCTTCAGACAAATTGTTCCATTTAGAATACTAGGTTTGTTACTACGAATGAAATTAGGTTTGATTAGTACACATCATCATAAACAGCTATTGGATGTCCACTGCTGGACATAGGCCTCCTCTAATCAAAAAATGGTAAAAGGAACGATATAAAGAAGACAGCGGAATGTTGTTGGATTCGGAAGGCCCAGGACCGGACGGAGTAGCGTTGAATAGGGGTGGCTTATGTTAGTACACATTCTATTCGAATCAAACACAAATGCGTTGCTACTCTTGAAGACCGATATCATCGGCTTTAGTACGCTCCAGTACTATAACTTTGGAGCCATTAGGTCCAGTTTACGTTTGACCTACTATTGTACTAGATATTTTACTGTTTTGGTAAATTGGTTACTTGTGATCTAATCCATTTCACACCAATTGGTCACCGCGCTCCAAGACCACTTCTAATCAATTTCAAACCACGGCACTAATATTTTTAGCCAAGATATTTCAAAGCTTGTACCGTTTCGCTTATTTATACTTCATTTTGGCTTTCATGAACCTATAGTGATATCCTGAACGTAAAAGTCACTTGTGTCAAGCACTATTTATCTTGCTCCTAATGCGTTCAATTATATTTCCACTTAATGTAAATAGATTTTAATCATCCTTATTAAATGAAAGACTTACTAAACATTCAGTAATCCGCTTTACATTTAAATAAAATATACAATCGTTATGCGTGGAAAATGTAACCGACATCGCACTTCGGCTTGGTGATCTGATAACCTGAGAATGACAACGAGCAGTAGTTGGATTCAGAAGGCCTCAAAAACAGCAGAAAACAGCTGAACTCAGGAAGCTCCGAGTCGAGCGAAATGGCATCGAGTAAACGCGAAATATGTCCACCAGTGGTCCATCAAGAGCCCTCGGACAAATAGACGGCCAGAACTCGATCTGTATTTTCATAAAAATACTTCATTTGCTCCAAATTTATTGAAAACTTTGTATCCCAACACTTAACCGTAATTAATAGAAACTAAATGTGGTAGATAAGGAAGTACATAAGATTATTATGTTGTTGCAGTTTTTTTTTATTAGTTGTAGTCTCAAATATATTATTTACTGTATGACATAGTATTTAAATCAATAAAGATTTCCTAGGCGCAACTTTATTTCAATTCGAAGTTCAAAAAAAGGCCAAACGAAAACCAAAAACTCGTAACGGGTTAGATTAACGACCGGGGCGACGATAAACGTATTCGTAGGCAAGCTTTATTAGTATTTATGTTACAGTTCCACGGCGCCTATGCGGCACACTTGGCATGGTTCAGACCAGCGATAACAGTAGCGACGCTTCAGGCCGCCGGTCGGTAACCTTTACTGGCATGGGGCCATACTAACTGCCGTAGCAAAATCTAGTTGCAGATAATACAGTACCATAGATCATCGACACCCTATCCAAATACCCTCATAACAGTAGGTACCTACCTATTGTCGGTCAGAAAAGTATTGAAACATCTACAAAATTTATGCCATCCATCATACTTTTAGCACGAATTGCTTAATAATATTCAGTGTATTGTGTGTGTGTCTGTGTGTATTTTGATATTTACGTATATTTGTTGAATCTATTAAACCAATTTAGACTAAAATATAAGCACTATTGTTGTTTTTTATACTATAGTAACTCTTAACGATGACTTTTTTTAACACATTCTATAATATTTTACATTCTTTTACTATACTCCAAACGTAGCCTGCAGAAAAATTGAAGCCATTTTTTTGTTTGTAATGCCTATTTATTGGTGCTTAGAAACGTATTCTATGAAAAATAACGAAAAAAGTCCCGGTGGATCTGCTCAATTCTTTGTTCCCCATTAAACCCTTTCCTCTCGACAAATTTATCGCCCTTCCATGTCCTATGGCGGTTGTTAACATTCTTCTCCATAGCGAAGATATCTTCCGAAGCGGTGGTAGTTTCATTTTGACATGCAAAAAGTGTTGTATTGAACCAATTTTGAATAAATGACATTTGAATTTGAATGAATTTAAAAGCTACTCGTACGTGGATAATCATTTACTACAATACATATAAAAATTATGTTGATTATGTGAATAAAAATTAATGGAGATATATACGCCTTAGGATAGCTCGACTAGTTCCAGATCAATCTGTAGTTCAGCTTCATAAACTCGCCGCCGATCGAATGTTAAATGGTATAGAGCATCGTCCAGTTGCAATTTATAAATAAAATCTTTTTCACCTGAAACCCCCACATTTATAAATGTTTTCGTAACGTATCCGACCGCCGATATTCGCTCACTGCCTAAGCTTAACAGGTGATAATATTTGTAAGGGTTCTAATGCCGCATGCAACACAACCCCTTTGTTAATTTATTCATTTATTGACGAATATTATTGCACGTTTATTTTAATAAGAGACAACCTATGAAATAACTTTGATGATTCGTAGAGATTAATGATAATTTCATAAATAGAGCGGGAGAAGAAGAGACAGAAAGAGAGTGAAGAGCAGAGAGTTCTCAGTGACTATTACGTTATTCGAACTTCAGAAGTCAATTTAAAATAATTTGACGACGGATCTAAGTAGTTTTAATTTTTTTAATTACAAAAGAATACTTCACTTCGATATAAACTTTTCGACAAGAAAATAAATAAGAACTTCAATCTTTTATTCCATGAGCTCCGGTAAAACTAAACATTAATTGAATTTTTACATCATCCATAGTTTAAGAAAAATATACCTGAAAAAATTAATCATTTTCGGTCTAATCTGTAGTAAATCCACACGAATTCTGATAACTACGACGAAGACATGCAAAGTAGGGCGAACAAGCCCGAAACTAAAAATCAAATATGTACATATTTTATGGCAGAGGTTAACGGAGTGATCATTATCGAAATTGAAATAGCATCGTGAAGCAAAGCAAGGCTTTTAGTAACCCCCATCGTTTGGAAACATTTCAAAAACCTTATGATATATCACCTTTTCTTTTATGGACTTATTTTGTCTAATGAGAATCTTTAAGTCTAATAATTAATTAACGCTACTCAACTGTCATCATTCTACCGTTTTCTTATTGGATAACGATTCCTTTCAGTACAGGAAGTGTTGAAGACATAGTCCATCGCTTCGTCCAAGTGTGAAATACCAGAAATCACACTTATTGGACAATTTTACTAGAACTCTGGAACGCACAAATTTCCTCAAGATATTTTGCTTCAGACTTGTATAGAATTATATTTAATCTTTTGAAACGCAAATAACATTGTCCAGTTCGAAGTGCGTGTCGCAGATTAGAACCTGGGACATTAGAAGTGGAAGCGGATTAAGCTATCACTGCTCGGAATTTGCAATGAGTAACCACATCTTTAATAAAATTTGTATCAGATTTTTCGTTACAAGAACATGAATTCAATGTCATTTAAGAGATGGGCGCTAATTCTTACTAAGGTCAGTGACATGCTAGTAACACATTCTGTGTCTCTTTTTTGTGTCGGAAGAATATTCTCGAGTATTTCTAATCACTCCGTCCAAACGTGAACGCAAGAGTGTTAAAGTTTGGTGTCAATATCTGAAGTTTCTAACACCGGTTAAATGACGTTACCAATTGGTACCAAACACATACACAGGAAACAGAACAGAAAGATTATATCGGACGGAATTTAACGTCTAACGGTCGCTATTAAGACCGTTAGCGATCTGCACCCACATCAACGCTAGCCCGATGTAGCATACCGAAAATAAACGATATAAAAATCAATCACATGTTACGTATGTGGCATTGTAGGTATGTATAATAGTCATACACATAGCACGTAGGGGTTTCCTAAAGCCCACAACACTCAAAATGGCTCCCTAAAACCGTAGGAACTACAAAATCACATCCAAATCTTTAGACAATTTAGTCTGTCACTGACCGACAACACAGGAAATTTAATTTTTAAGGCGTGTAAATGTGACAAGCCTGATCATTTTTAAAAGCAATAAACATTAACAATACTTCACGTACCCGATTAAAAAGACAACTCACTCATATTGGGAGCTAAGTATCACAGACTTAACATTCAGTCCCGGCCACGTCGTACGGCTTCATGGCGATAATAAGATTATTTTTAATGTGACAAGTAACGCAACCCGTGGCTATCCGTCTTGGATTGCCGTTGGCACAAATCTTATTTGGGACTTTTTTGATAGAACATTGTGTACGAAAAAATTTATAAAGCGTATAAAATCGTTAATAGTTTTAATTAAATAAAAGTAATTAGAATGGCGTAACAACTCTTACTGAATCTTAGCCTGTGATATTAAGACAGTGCAATACTACATCATATCATACTAAGACACGCCACGTCAGTCTGTCCTCTCCAGTAAAAGTTTAAGAAAGTTCATTTATTGCTCTTACATATTACTATGATAGGTATATAGTGGCCTTAATGGATGAGTCTTCGCACTTTGACATTATTCTCAAGGTAAATACATATACAGGTTGGGGATCATAGCATAGTTTCTCGCACTGCTCATGCTACTGCTCGTCGGCGGCCAAAGCACGTAGCCGTGCCTAGGCAGACCGTGTCATACCGCCATCTCCCACCGCCAGATTCACTCGCCTCCTACGACACCATGGGATCCTCACATAGCAGTCAAGAAATGTTAAGAGAGTGCAATGCAAAAGAGACACTACCAAAAAAAATGCTTACAATTGGCAATTGCAAAATTCACAAAAAGCTTTCCATGATTTTGCACCTATACAATAGGAGGATCTAGTCTTTTTAAATTAAATGAGTGAAAAATGAACTAATATTACAGGCTGACTATTCTAAAATATTGTCATTGGTGAATTTTTCCTTCAGTTTCATTTGTAAACGGAATTATATAAATTTCAAACTGTAAGATGGATACACAAGCCAAAATTTACATTAGAGATCAGAACAGTTCTTTGTTTTCAAACATGTTGTTTAGTAAATCAACTGAATAAATATCAAAAAAGCATAATAATTCTTTCTCAAATGCCATATCTCTTACTATGTGTTTCAATGGAAGATGACATGGCTAATTTCATTTTTTCACTGCTGTGTCATATAGAAATTAGGGTGAGATGCATGTCATTCTGAGAGTCAACATGTGTCTAAAAGTACAAAGATAAAAGAGTTGATGATGATGTACAGGTCTCTTTATTATTAAACATATCATCATGGGTGTAACAAAAGCAGGTCTGAAACTGGCTTCATGAGGATAAATAATGGTATACTTAAGTACAATAATTATACATTTTGTATATAACAATGGGCATTTTAAACACTCATTATGTGTAACAATATGTTCAGTAATTGGTAAATAAATATTGGTATTAACAATAATCCTATTATTGGCTCCTTTGTGGCTTTAGAATTGATCTAATGTAATTAACATATGAACTTATCTATAAAATATTCAGTGTATAATAAATGGATAATGATATATACAATATATAATCATTAGTATTACAAATCACAATTTAAGGAAGATATACCCATTTCATAAATATATTATGTATAGACATAAAATAGCTGGTATTAACATTGTGGGTTGTTTCATATATTTTTTATCAAAAATATGTACTTATTAATTAAACATTGCGAAACTAATAGCTTGTAAAAATATAATATGAAAATGTACTTCTTAATATGAAAAAACATCATTTTTATTTAAATTCAGAGAGGATTTACAACAATAAATTTGATTAAAATTAAAGAATACATTAACTATATTTTTTGATTTTATTATGTAAGTTCATATACAATTCCAATGAAGAAAAATCTATTGTAGCGCTAGTTAAAAGTATTTAAGAGATGACTTCATTTTCAAGAATATAGATCTAGTAAGATGCAAATAGGATTATGAAAATTAACATCGGTGCACGTTTAAGTACATAACTGCAAATAGTCACGTGACAATCGTAAAAATTACGATAAGCTGAAATGTGTACACAACACAATGTTTCGCGATGACCAACATAACCTAATTTAATTAAATTCTATGGCGATATTTTTCATTAACGATAAGGTATATTACCTGATTAGCTTCCAGGGCCTTCTTTAACTCCTCTGTTCGATTATTCCACACCAACCAATGAATTGGATAGCGGGTAGCGATTTCATCTGCCGTCAAAGGCATTTCTTCAACACATTTAACGTCCTATAATGTTCCGAAAGCTTACCACGTTTTACTAACATACAAAAACTTTTAATTAACTTTTTACAACCCGAAAACACACCATTTATTCACGAAAAAACTGGAAAAACTGCCGCAATTGCATTAGGGTTCAATGTAGCTTTACCTACATGTCAAATGTTATGTCAAATCGAGTACAATAGTTCGGTCCTTACTATTGTTTCACAGGTAATACGAGGCATATAGACTAACTACTAAAATGTAAGATTTTTGCAAGTTCTATAAATCAATCACACGAGCACACGTAATATATTAATAAAAAAAGCTTTTTGTAAAAATTTGAATTATTTATTACTATTATATTACAGTGTATCATAGACAATCTTTCGGTAGCACTGAGTCTGACATCTGTCAAAACAAAAATGACATTAGAGGAAACATCTGGACTTAGAGAAAATGTTTTACGAAAAATCACGAACATTTTCAAAATTATGCAACAAGATGATTTAGTGTAATAAAAATGCACAATACAAGAAGAACATTAATCCAGGCAAAACCATTCAGTATTTACAATTATTTTACGGCCAAAACTATAAGTACAAAACCGCAGAAAAATATAGAGGTACGTCGTACTCTATTAAATGTGATTTAAAATATTTACACATTATAGACTTAGAAGAAAAGCTTACAGTATACTTAACTCGACCCTATTGGATTTTAAGCCCGTATTCATAATGGCAGGTTATTGATTGTTTTATTAGATTCATTTTGGGAAGCCGAAATTATTTCAGTAACCAACTATAGTGCTGAGAATACAACGGAACATCATGCTTGGAATCCCTGAAGGCGTAGGCAGAGAAGTGTAGTACACCACCATGCTTCACGAGTTACGTTCACGTCCCATGGAATAGGTGGTAAGCCTATTGCCATACACTCACTGCTTACTAGTCACTACTAGATATACTAAATTAGATAAATCGAATAGTATC
>DWEE01002670.1:0-11292 GCA_018245755.1 Parelbella macleannani
ACTTCTTGTCTTCGGCAAATATATTTTTCAATGTTGGTAAATTGTACCAAATAAAAACCAAAGATAAAAATATTTCCCTGACTTGTCTTTATCTTTCCGCAACAAGCATCATGTTTTCGCGATGACATGTGGTTATTAAATGAAAGTTCTATAAACGGTGATGGGTCAAGCCATGCCACCAAAATATATAATGCCAGATACATTCGATTGTAATGATTTCATTTAATATGACGAGGAGTAGACATTATAAGAGAAGGCAAAGGAAAGAAAAAAGTTGAATACAATACGTTTAGTATTTCACTTTTAACTTTAGCTGATATTGGCATTCGGTTCTTTCGGCCTACTCCGTAAATAAACTGACGTGATAATGCAATAATAAAGTTTTGCCTGGTCACTTACACATAATTGTGTTGGCCGACTGTGACACTGCTAAATAGCCTCGCGATGAAGTTTTTAGAAATTTTCTTACGCAAACTAAAATTCAAAATGAGATAGTTGATCAGAATATAAGACGATTAATTAATAAGACAATATTCAACAACAATTTTGAGGTAAATGTTTCATACAGTTGTTCTTGAAAAGGTGTGCAAATTTAATTTCTCCATTCACTACATGTACACACAAAATATTTCTTCATTCTTTTCGACGTCCTCATTTGAAAAAGCCTGAAGTGTACCACAAAATGGCGCTTCGTTAATCAAACTCGAATTAGCTCACAACGAGAGCAAAAAACACATAACAAATAAGAAGCATATTTGCAATCGAGCAACCGAAACCAATCGCTAATTGCGCTGAGTGAACAAGTGTGGCTTTACGATCCGAGCACCGCAAGTAGCCAGGTTTATAGCAATTAAAGCTTCTGGAATAGTCGTTTTGGTTTGTTTACATTGTACAAATGACTTTGAATTAAACTAAAAATAGATTTACTGTATCGAATTAAATGTGGGTGAATGTTTAAATACATTTTTAACTCTTCTGTACTTTTACCTTTGCTGTATTCATTGCATCGCTTGAAACTTGTATATTCATCCACAATATCCGTAATAATACGAGTATAATCTACAAATATTACGATTGCACGGAAATTGCAAACCGTGGATGTTCACTGAATGTGACATTTGGTGTTTATCACGTCAAGGCTTAAATTTAAAATTTATAATTCACAAATGGTCATATGCATAAAATTTTAAGTTGTCTGAGATTGTGTCAATGTGACGTAAATCATTGATATGATTAATATCAATTCTTAACGAGCATTTAAGGGCTTACATGTTCCCAGCAATGATTTCATAGATTTTGTTTTAGTCTCACTTATTACCTCTTTTTCAATATGGACAACACACTAAAAGAAATGCGGTTAGTTTATTTGAATATTGAAACTTGATGCCAAAATAAATGAATAGGTGCGAAGTGTGCAAATGGCGTTGATGATGTGCATCACAGTTATAGACACAGAAGTCGTTGATCCCGTACCGTAATTAAGAAGACATAAAATCATTTACGTCATACCTCTGTTACGCGGTCCTGTTTAGTTGCTAGCTATAAAATTGTCCAAACGATTTTATGTCTCGGTAAATTTCGCTTACGTACCATCTGATGGCCGCAGTCTATTTAAAGATCGCCACGAACTTTTCCAGTAGCACAATTTGATCACGGTTCCTTAAACTTGTGGAAAACTTTTCGGCTTAGCGGCAATAGGTATTCAATGTTCCTTACTAATACGGTTTGCTTCCGATCCGGCAGTAAGCGTTCTATATAGAAATATGTTATACCCTCATTTGTGTGCAACTTTATATGAGACATGGTCTAAAGTACATCAGCGATAAATTAATTTCACAAGCGGTACTTTTCAATAGACGTATAAAGAGTTTTTGCAAATAAAAAGTTCCAATTATATATTACCTGCGTGCCACGTTATATCATTATTACAATCCTCATTGACAATAAACGCTTTCCAAGTAAGAACGTATATTATACTATAAAAATTATGACGTTTTGTTTGCAAAGACTGAAAATATTCGCTTAATTAAAATTCATTCGTAATAAACGTCTCGGGTGCAATTATCTGTAATGGTTATAAATAAACTGAGTTAGTTGCGTACAAAAGAGGAATGTCAGTGTTCACGACGTGCAACATGCGCCATAGTTTACGTAGAAAATATAGCTCCGACGGCAATAGCTTTGTAAATATATTACATTCATATTAGATTATTATATCAAAATATTATATTTATAACGCAACTAATATTAGAAACACGAGTTGAAAGTAGGGTGCGTTAAAATAATTTTCATATTTAACCAAATAGGCCAGATAGTGCCAGATTGAGAATCCGAAGTCCTCGGAATTGACACTGGTTTCGAAGACGCAGTGGATAGTCTCACACATAGAGGCAATTGATGCTCTCACACATAGTGCTATCTGCCCATCCCTTAAAGTGCCTTTATGGACGTTATAATAATATTTTGAAACAGCAGTTAATAAGCGAATTTAACTGATTTTTCATACCAATACATTAAGTATACTTGACGAAATCTTTACAACAAAAAAGTTATATATTAGCGGTAAAGGCAAAATATTCAAAACGAAAAGCATCCGAGGGACATAAATTTAAGCCTTTAATACAAAGTCAGTGATCACTACATATGGCAATAAAAATGCGGAAGCGACTTGAGAAATAAAATAAAGTTGTCTTTTAAAGCACATAAGATCCTTCTCTTGGAATGCTGCCATATCCGACGTGCTCCTTGGCCGATAGAAAAATATTACCTACTGCATAGTGCAAAAACAAAGCACACATCGCAACGATGTTGGGCCAGCGCGGCAACAAAAAGTTTATGAATCATGCTTAGGTACTGATATTCCAGACATAGGTATAGTTACGATCGACGCATTGGAATTTGAAAACAATATATCATTCTTCTACTTTCTACCGTCTTCTATTTTAGCTATGTAGCAGTTGATAAATATTGTTGTGTTGTGATATTATGATGGGTTTATTTCTTTAGTTCTCGGGTATATTGCCTCAGGTCTGTATTACAATGAAGGTAAAATTATATCTTTGGCTGTATTAATCGTTCTTAGATTTACTGATTTAATGCAGCCTGAGTAATTTGTTTGCATGGTCCAAAAGCCTATACTTTGCCATTAAATTTGTACAACAAGTACATATTGACTTGTACAAACAGTTATTATATATTTAACTGTTAAAGATTTCGTGAATGACATGATTGATACGCATGATCGAATATGTACCGGCTTAAGTCACGTATATTTTTTCGGAATAGCTCGACTACTTGCGGACCTTTTCTATGACTTTCCGCCGAATGCTGCTTAAAGATTAGTTATTATACAATCGTAATATTTTCAACACTTAAATAGTTAATATAGATAAAGAAGCATGACTATTTTGTCCTGTTGTTATATTTATTAAAATTGAAGTTAATTTAGCGGGAATAGATAAACAAAACTATTCAAGGGACGCTCATTAGGCCGTGGCAAAAACAACAGAAATATTACAACGTGTTTCGCGCAGTCAACAAAAAGCACCGATGCGTCATGGCCTAGGCGCCGTTCTCTCGTTACGTTGTACTTCTTGTGTTACAAAAAAGTACGTTAATGGAACAAGTTAAACTTTGTTGAGTGTGGGTGACGTCACGTTTACTGAAATGATATTAGCTGTACCTGCAATGATCGCATATTTAAATTGTTATGACTTCTGGTGTGGTTCATCGAATGTGCATTTGACAGCCATGAAGATTGATTATAAATTTGACGAATTACCTTTAACTCGATAATTGGACGGAAAATGAACTTTTTGTCAACCTTATTCATTCATGTACATATTGAAAATAAAAGACAAATGACTAAAAATGGAACATCAATTTCAAAGTTAAAACATTCATTCCTCCCATTTTTTTATCTTGGAAAATAATGAAACACCTTGTAAAAACATAGTTTTTATAATAAAATCATTATATGTAGTTATAACGTTCTGTAATGCTCTTACATGGTAGGCAGAGTTCATGAAATCCCAAATATCTTTATCTGACAAGCCTCTTCAACAAAATAATTCTTCCTCGAATATAATCATACTTTCTTTATAACTGGGTAATATTACTCGCATACATAGCAGAAAGCAGTGATACAAGATTTGAAGATGATTTCAATTTGTTTGACAGACAGCACTAATTGGTAATGTATACGGCTGTGCAAAATAGTATCGAGTTCCACGCGCGTTAGTTAATGAAACTGGGTTAAGATATTCGTGTAATTTTCTATGTTAATAAAGCGAATGTCCTTTCTCTATGAAAAGACCAATCCTTGCTTGTTCACACAACTGTTTTGGGTATCTAATTTTTTTATTTACGAAACTCCATTTGTTAGTACTATGAGTTTACTTCACTCATAATACTAACACGGAGTAGGCAGAACTCATCGTGTATCTAATATAGGTATCTTTGACTGATTATATTGTAATGTGTTTGAAGTAAATTTATCACTTTCTATAATGTCAGACTGATTTCGAAGACTACATTTTAATAATAGCTATTTACGTTATCAGATACATTGGAAATAGTTTGCCACTTTATAATTTATCTTGTTCATCATTCATGCTTTCTGTTGACTAAAATGTTCTAAGTTTAATTATTTAATTGAGAAGTATTATATATATATTTTATATTCTAATTGCGATTTCTCATTAGTCAATTCTAATCAGTTATCATGACTTACATGTATTATCATATTAAATCAATTAAAAAAAACGAATATGCAAATCGTCTCCTTGGAGAAAAATACTGCATTAACAAAGGAAATTTGATGGTCGTCAGCTACCCAGCAAATTTAATTTAAGAACGTATAATTATTGGTTCTTCTAAAAGCATTCGGTTTGCACAAACTTACCGGAATTCTATAGCCATACATGGCTTTTCACATTCGCTAGTTTTCAAATTAATGTAGAGCTGCATTTACTGGGAATAGAGTTTCCGAAGTATCTCCTGGGAATAACGGCTGTGCTATCTCTTAACACGCTCGGTTAGCGCAGCGACTGCAATGTGAAGTGTTTTGTTACTTTGTTGATATTTCATTTAAACTTCTATAAGTTTTTATATTATTGTTACCATGTACTAATATATCACACTCTAGTTCCCTTTCGGGGTAAGTGGAAAGCACAGACTGCCAATAATTTCTTACAGGCCTGACGGTACATCACTCTTCATACATGTACACTGATTTGGACTCTGACTGCCCTATCACGCGTAACTCACATGTTTGGACAAGATACATACGAGTAAGTAAGTGGTGGCCTCCTTCGATACTGGCATCCCTCAACATTGGCAATGTGTACCTATTTTTATTATTTTTCATTCGTATTAAAGTAAGTACGTTTACTGATTGAGAGGTCCTGAGTTCAATACTCGGGTTGGGTACTGTTGGATTTTTCTAACTTATTGATTTTATAATATAAATCTCTAGTAGTGGCTCAAAGTCCGAGTGTGCGCGAGGTATTTGGCATTAGGCTCACCACCACGGTGGGTTGGTAAACGTAACTAATAAAATGTGGGAGTGTACTACACTTCTCTACCTATCCCTTCGCAGATTACAAGCGTGGTGTTACGTTAAATTCAAATTCAAATTCTTTTTTATTTAAATTTAAAGTTAATGTGTTGAAGGTAAATGGAGACGAAAGCGTAATAAAAATTAAATCGTATTTAAATCTTACCAAAGCTCAACACTTGTATTTATGTATTCGTAAGCCGCATTAAGATTTACACAATTTACATTTACCTCCAGTTGAAATCTTGAATAATGAGCGAATAACCGGCTTCCTAAAATCAAGCTAAAGCACAAAGTGTCCGTATATTTGCTGAAACACTCGAGTAAATATACACGCGAATGAAAACAGGAAGGAAATTGTCTTAATTAGTGTTCCATAGGTACATTTTATTATTTACCGTCAAGGGGTTTAACGAATGCCAACATACGCAGTCGCGGACGCGTCGAATCGTTTGTCAGGGCACTGTTCCGGATCGTTAACTTTGCTTGTTATAACTTCATGCCATTCCACGGTGCACAGAATTTAAATTAAGTTACGCGAAGCCCTACAACAGACGTATAAAATTTTGGAAGATTGAGCAAATTTTGCGTCATATCAAACGAGTGTGTTTTCGAAATGTGGATCATACAATTATGTAACGCAGCGTTGTAATTCAGTCACTACCTACTTAGATATGATAGGATTCTTATGTGTAATATATAATATAAGAATATTATTATTACAATTATGGTCACGTCGAATCCTCGCGTACTTCTACATTCTCTCTTACACGCGTTTCGGTTTCAGAGAGTTCTGACTCTACCACTAGCCTCTATCTGACCTATTTGGTCAAGATAGTTGAGCCTTGGTCTACCTCGACACCTGCATACATCAACATAGGCATTGTAAATCTGTTTTGATATTTTTTCATCTACCATACATTCTTATACCTAAACTTTTGCTAGCCAGAACAAAAACATGCTAAACCAGTGACAGACCAAGCACGCAATGACGGCGTGGTCTTTGACAAAAAAGGGATTTGAAAAGCACCGCGTGCTCGAGTATCGGAATAATTATCGACACTTTTTAGTTTCAAGGTTCACTAACCGCTCATAGCGGAAGGTGTCTGACGCGGAGTCTCGTCCCGAGTGTCATTTTTTATTCACATGCCCACAACAGGTCCTACATTGTAATTGCAGACGTGCGTTATAATCAATGCATCGATGCAATCTACTTTATGCAAAAGGTAGCAGAGGTCGTTTTGAATCGATTTAATTTTACACTGATATTTGCGTTCCCGTACCATTCCCATCGTACATTGTTTCCCATAAATTGTTGTAAATGAGCCTGCATATTTTGCATAGCTGGCGGACCTTCATGAATTTCAAATTTTGCATCGAAAACTGTGAGCGAATTAAAGTAATCTACATAACACGAATTATACCATTTAGAAACTGAATCAGATTTACTTTAATCGGAAAATTCCTAAGCATTTATTTGGATACAGGCTATAAAAAACAATCACATAGTCATACATTAAAACCGTTCCGAATGGGACCCGTAAATAAACTACTTCCTTATGTCTACTTCAGTAGCAAATCATAGGTCTACTTTAAACGCGTATCGTATTCAAGTCACGTCCCTCACAAGTCAACTGACTCATTTTACTGCGGTTCGACATACGACGTAAATTTAAATTCTTCGCGTGGGCTGATAATTTTTACGTAATAGCTCGTGAGGGCTGACAATATCACCAATTACACGAATTATCACCGTTGTTACCGGTTTAAACTCGATCGATATTGATTAAGACTGATCATTGGTTGAATAAGGGGCTGTCAGATGTAATTTAACATCATTCACTTTAGCCTACTGATCTGTATCAGTGTCTTTGCAGTAATTAGAAACATTAATCTTTAAAAAATGATTTATTACACCAACTAAATGATAGGCTATTATAAATCCTTAAACACGTCACATGATGTATTGATTATTCGAAAGATTATGACATCCGTTCATAAAACAATATCGTAGTAGTCAGGAACCAGCTAAAAAGTATTTATATAAGATAAATAGACAATATGTAATTTAAAATAATAGCAAGCATTAACCTAATAATGGCATGATAAAATGCTATTCCTGTGAAAATGTCGGGAAGCTGGAACAGAAGCGATAAACACAGATCCGACACGCGACTTTACTTATAGGGGGCATTTGACATGACAAAAAATATTAGACATGGACAGTAAAATTAACAGCCGAATCGGAGGGGAGATGACACTTCGTAGGCGTAAAGGGCCTTACACGCTGCATGTAGACGCTGTGGCTGACAAAAGTCGCACCTAATGGTGGTATTCGTAATTTTTTCTCATCTATCGATCATATAAACGATGTAACACAAATAAGAAGGTAGGGTAAGAATAATAGGCATCAGAATGACTTCTTCTGTATAAGACGGTTTTGTCTATAACACTCTTATTTCTTCCAGGGTAATTTTTTTCAAAAGTTTACAATGAGGTTATATTATCATTGCACTAATTTTAAGGGAACAGAAAATCGGGCAAGCTCGGGACAATTACGATCAATAATTGTAATTATGTAATATGTTGTCATTTTAAATGTATTGTTGTTTTGCTTTTTTTTATTGCTTAAGCAGTATTACAAGAAATTTTCCGAATGAAATCTTTTCTCCTTTGACTGACTTAAGACTTTTCGTTAACATTGCACTTTACTTCTGATAGTTCTTTGTTAAGACCATTTAAGACTGAAGAGGTAAATAAAAATCTAAGTGGATTTATTCATACGTGCCTTATTTGTGTAAACGCGACTTAACCGCTCGTGGCACAGTGTAACATCGTTTTACGATCTCGTATTCACTACTCAAAGAAATATTTTTAAATGTCAAAGAATGCATCTTCCTTAAACTTAATCTCTGGCTCCGTTGAGCTTTTCATCTGCCGTTGTTGTGGAACTGAAGTATCTATTTATTATTTTATGTTTTCTTTTCATCTCATCTCACTTTTCATCTCAATCTTTTAATATTTTCTTCGGTATTTATATTGAGTTTCAATCCTATTGTACATACACGTGATTAGATTTGAAATATTCCATTAGATATTGATGACTTCAGGTATATCAAAGCTTTGATGATTTTGTTTATTTTTAGTTCTTAATAATTGTAAAAGTCCTCTCTTTAATAATATTCGCATTAATCTATTTTCAAAACTTTGAAATTGCTATTGACGGATTGAACAAATTTTCTTCATTCTTTACAAGTTACTATTTATAATATGTGTTAGCTAGAATGAACTAAGATGTAGTATTAATATTGATAGCTTCATTTTATATTATTCGTTTTGATGGTAAAAATTCTACTCATGTCTGTTGAACCGTTCTTGAAATGGAAAAATGTGATGTTTCCTGAATGTCTAGCAAACGGGAAGGAAAAAAACCTGCCTATTTTGTGTAAGGAATTTTTCTATTTATTCTGTGTGTTGAACGTATTCTGTAAACATTTATTTTTTATTACATCGCAGATCAACAATTAGTACAACAATTAGATCAACAATTAGTACAACAATTACATCAACAATTAATATATTTGTAAATATATCGATGTCCTAAAAGATAAAAATTAAATCTTGTATATTAAATAACTCGAATTTAATTAATGAATAACTTTTATTTCTTGATTCATTGCACAAAGAGAAAAGTCAAAAATAGTTGCAAACTACAAACAAGCTCATAATCAAGTTCTTATGTATGCAAATTCAACCTAAAATCCCCAATCAACGTAAAAATTAGTCATTACCCGCACACACAAGCTTAAATCTGTCGTACTGTACACGAAATAGTTACGTTATGGGCATAATAGCCTATAACCCCATTAATGCAAGCCAGTATTATGTTACGCGGCTATTATCAGGCGTTAACGAGACACTTACATGGCCAATTGTATCTGAACAGCGTTTGAATGTTTCATAGCCATTCGTTACATTTGTTGTACACGTTTATTCAAAAGCTGATTAAGTGCTAAACATGCCGTTGGAAAGGCCTATGTTTAGCAGTGAATAGGAACAGCTGATGGTGGTAATGATGTTGATGAAGATCTTGATGATGATGGTGGTAGTAATGATAGTGATAATGATGATGATGTTAAGAATGACGATGATTGAAAATGATTATTATAAACATTTGTATAACGTAATTGAGAAATTAATTATGCAATTATATTTGCGTAATTATTAGACGAGTCTTTTTGGTATCTATATTATTATAAAATACATAAAGTTCGTATGATTTAATTATTAAATATTGACATTTGAAAAGTGCAAAGATATCAAAGGAATTACTTGGATTTATTTATAACTTTAATATTCCTGACATTTGTATAATAACTGTTTTATTCCAAATAGCATTGAAAACCTGAACTGACCGGGTCGTGTGTTTAGTTATATTGTTTTATGTACACCGTATACATTAATAATGTACATATTTTGTGGTTAATTTTAAAAAGAAGTGGGTCGTAGTATTGTGATGACACATTTAACAAAATGAGAATGGTAATGAATTATTTATTAGTGATGACGCAACCTGTTGAGTGAATTTGGACCGCGTCATACTATAACGGCCATTGTTTGACAAATAAATACTTAATTATTGTTTATCATTTCTTAAATTTAATTTAGAGACAAACATTTTTCATAATTACGATATATTAGAAGGAGAACGACACGGCTGTAAGGATAGGCTAAAGGTTGTCTCTCAATGCTCTCTGGTTATTTCACAAGAGGTCGGGCGTGACGACATATTAATAATAATAACGGTTTAACTCGCTAAAAATATTTTTAGGGTTATGAATATTTTTGTTCGTTGTGATTTTTTATCATCGTCATCATCATCATTATTATCAGCTCGCCATCGTCCACTGCTGTACATACTCCCCTCCAATACCACGCCACTGTATTCGGTCTTCAGCTGTTCGCATCTATTGGCGCAAACCACTTTTATCATAATAATATGTATCTACTATGTTATTTTGGTTTAACATAACGCCAAAATATGAAGTACGAAGCTCGTGTAGTGCTACGCGATGGAACGGATTTATCCAGCATTTCCAATTCCAGGCCACTTCAGATCAAGGGCTTCGGAAATGCAACCGCAGCACTCGAACATTGAAAGTCTGTCAAGTGCACGAGATGGCCGGATGCCGTCAGTGGTCGGCATGGCCTTGAAATATTAATAGAGTTTTATTGAAACAGCAAAAACCGCCAAGTGAAAGTTATTGGTGCAAGATTTCTTCGTTCTTAGTAAAAATAGAGAAGAATGGTAAATTCAACACTTGTGTGACTAGAGCAGTCTTATGTCGCGCGAACCAAGGTCGACGTGATCATCGTTTGAAAGCAATATCGTGCCAGTTCAATAGCTGACAATTATGTTTCAAGTCCCTGTACAATTTCATAACTTCCAGAATCATCAAAATCCAAATTGATGAAGTTTCAAAACGCTTGGTGCTTAAAATTTGTTAGCTAAATTGTAATTTTAACTGTAGATAACAAAATTGAAAAGTTCTGTATATATCTATGTAAATGTACAGGAAGAATTAATTATATATGTGCTTATTTATTTAATAAGCGAAGTTTCAACATTCTGGAGAGGTGAAGAAAATGTAGAAGTGGAGATTTTTAGATTTAAATTTACAGTTATCGTTAGCAAACATTATTGATTTCAATACACCTAGTAGTTTTACAATCAG
>DWEE01002671.1:0-11292 GCA_018245755.1 Parelbella macleannani
TAGTCTATGGTAGTGGCTGAATGTGCAGAGTTACGTCGCTTGTCTTGAATGCAAAAATATCAGATTAGTTATGATACGCATGGTGGTACGATGATTTACGTGACATTGAACTGGAGTACTTGCGAATTTTCCGTCGTAAAACCTGCGCATAGCGCTTGATACAAGTGGAGAGGACAGTGTGTGTTATTATTTAATTTAAATGTCGTGACAGTGAACAAAATGCAGTTCTACAAAGAGAGGATTCTTAACGCTGCACAGTTAAAAAGACTGAGTGAACACAAATATTCGTGTACAAGTGCTAGTATATTGGATGCCTGGCTTCAGCCCTGGTGGTGCTGGCTGGTATCAAAGACGCCACTATGGCTCGCTCCGAATCTCATTACAATTGTAGGTCTCATAGTGAATATAGTCACCACATTAATTTTAGTTTGGTAAGTATATCTACAAACATCGCAAAAATTGTGCCACGATTCCGACGAGCGGAGCGACTTTCATTTTTGCTTTTGATAGTATATAACTTTCTTGTAACCTACATACAAATTTGCCTTTTTTTGTAGAGATTTACCGCCTTTTAAATGTTACTTTTACACATGGTTTGCATTTTACTTCCGTTACAGTCGCGAATCCTACGATTGGTCGGTAGCACTCGCGCCACTGATAAGATATTGAGAGAATATCGTCTGTTGTAGTCCAAATAATTACTAATAAGATATTTAAATGTACACTATAATTGACATTACATCCTACATTTATAAATTGAAGCCATTACCGAAATACCTTACAATTAACTTACATTGTTTTTCAAGTAATATTTTGACAGTGTCGATTATATTTATCTGCTTTAGTACAATAGAGAATGATAAATTCACATGAAACATAACATTACAGTTCATTGCACTTCCTTTTGCTTTGTATATCAAATTTACATATGTGTGTGATAATTATAATAACAAAGACTCTTGACAGATTTATGTACATAATTAACCAAGATTATTAAGAAACTCTTTACTTTAATCTCAATTTATCAAGTATATTGCAGCACTAAGATGAAATATTATTGAACTTAGTGCTCAATTAACCAGAAACTGACAATGATGTAGGAGTTGAACACAATAACTTGAAGTAAAGTAATATAAAGTAAGTTGATGGACACCACTTTTTCGGTTAATTTATTTCTAGACTAATCCCTATACCATAATATGCCAGTTTCCTGAATAGCATTTACCAGGTAAGTTTGAAACATTTTACATGGGCTAAATGAGAAAAATATCCTAAACCTAATTTGCTATCTTATTTAAAAAAAGCTAAATAACAGCAATACAAGTCTGCAGATTATAACTACCATCACTGTTTATCATAGTAAGCCACATAGTGACATCTTGGTGGTATGATTATCTGTTACTCCATGTTTCATTCAACCTCACCTTCAGGAAGCATGTTATCTTGGATTATATCATTGTATATGTCCCTTTTTTATTGTTGGTGTAACTTAAAACTTACTTCTTTTTTATTATTCCTGTAACTTAAGTCAGTACTTTGAATTGAAATTCAGTAGTGATGGTGTTAATGCTTTATTGCACTATGGAACTTTCCGTTACAAATGTTTTGTCTATTTCACAAGATATGTATAATTTTGAATTTTTTGTGGCGTTTCATAATTGACAATATCAATATTATAAAATAAATTAAAATTATTTATTTTACTGGTGCTTGCAAAAACAGTTAGAAACATATCTACTGTATGTGAATCAGACTTGATGATTTTTATAATAGATAATATATAAACACTATCTAAATCATTATAAGAGTTATACTTATAAAATAAAACACTGCTAATATGAATACAAGGGGAATGAATATGTCGATAATGTTCTATAAAGTGTTATTAATATATATATATGCTTAAATAATTAAATTATCCTTTTTTGTCTCTTAATATTGGGAAATCATGTTTATTCAAAACTTATATAACATTCATGGCTGTACTTAAGTCTGTAGCAATCACATACATATTGCTTATATGGTGAATGGTGTAACCGTCCTGGTTTACCTTACATGGTTTTTACACTAATTGACCACATTGTCAATATTATTCCTAAGATTTACCTCTGCATTATTTTACTAAGGCTATTTTGCAATTGTACATTGGTTTACATTTTGAGGTAACGTTATTTTGAAGGAAATATGTTCAATAATTATTTTCAGTGAGACAATATTGTTAAATTATTTCCTACCAGTGTAATAGCTATACATAACCAGATCATAGGATAGAATGATATCATAATTTATTAAAAGCAATGTCATCTTATAATAGTACTATGATATTGTTGATAATGACCCTTTACATAATAGGAGGGGACACAGCCCAACAACAGAACGATAAACTGATTAATGATAAGAGTTATCTGAATTGTAGAAATCTTAGTAGTGACATGACACAAAAGTGCAGAGATCTAAATAAATTTAAATGTTAAATTTCACAAGACACTTCCAACAGTGATTTTGCACTATTGCCTATAACTATTAATTAATATTTAGATTGTGTGAAACTCCTGATAATTAATTATCAATTGTATTTATCTAGCTAATTATTTGTTATGCCCTGTCTCTATGCTGTAATAAACTCTATATGTAATGATTATTATATTGAACTGGCTGAATGTCGATAGTTTCTACATTGCTATAACATTTCATCCAATTTGGTAGGTTATTTGAGATTTGTCAAAGAAGCATTTGTCAAGATGAACTCCTATATATATCTTGAACACTATCTACTTTGTTGTGTACCTTCTAGATCTGGTCTTCAAATTGAAACCATGATATAATAATTACAGCTGAATGAAAAGATGAATGTAAATATGATGCTCTTCAGCAGGGTCATAAAAAATATGTATCAAAGAAATTTTCACTTTATTCATACACTGAGACTTTTTTAAAATATTGCTTGATTATTAAACATACTCAATTATTATCACTTTTTGGTTACTTCAACTTATGCATTATAATAGAAAACTATCTACAAGCAAATTTGAAATAATAACATGCATAGCCCATGGATTAGGGTGAAACATTTGTCATCAGATTATTTGCAACTTGATAAAGACAATTACGGACATAATATATAACTCAGTTTTGTCCGCTTAATTTCAGGTATAGTCCTGATGCGCGGCAGGAACCACCGCGATGGGCGTGCGCACTATGCGCTTTAGGAATATTTGTGTACCAGAGTCTAGACGCCATTGATGGCAAGCAAGCGAGGCGGACAGGGAGTCAGTCACCATTAGGAGAGTTATTTGACCATGGCTGTGACAGCATATCCACTGTGTTCATAGCATTGGGTGCATGCATAGCAGTGAAACTTGGGGATTACCCAACATGGATGTTTTTCCAGGTGGGAACTGTTTTTGATTCTTTTCAAAATGAGACTTGTTGCAGAGTGTTATGACCTTTACTGCTTTTAAAATTAATTTACCTTACGTAGATTTAGTGACACATTTATTGATCTCCAAATTCCATGTAATAAAATGGGTTAGAATAAAATAAAAGAGTTTGTTGTGACTACTCGGATATCTCTATACTTGCTACTGGGAAAAACCTGCGTTATGGGGTATATTGTGTCATGAATCACATGTGCAAAATTTTATAAAGTGCATACCATTTTCAATAGTCATGCCCATACCGTTTTTATTACAGAAAATAAATTTTATTGAAAACATTTTGAAACAATTGGAAATTTTGTATAAACATTTCAATTGTATGAAGCATCAAGGAGGTTGAAACCACATTGTGCAGTATTGTTATGAAATAATGAAACGTAGAGATTTGAATATGTTTTATGACAAATATAGGAAAAAATGGAAAATGAAATTTTGTAGTTATAGGATTTCAACAGAGAATCATATTATAGTAGGTACTTATAATAAAAAAAGTATTGGTCTTCTGTCACCTGAAATGTAAACATGAGTCTCATTTATATATGTATTTAATAAACTTGTTATTGAAGTGACAAATATAAGGAAATCATTACTGAATATTTTTTTTCCTAGTTTAACCTAAGACTGCGACAGTATCTATTTCAACCACTTGGAAAGAGTACTCCTACTTTTTGACACCCTTGAAAATGTATTCTGGCTTATCCACTCTACTCTCAATAATGTATCAAGTAGACCAACCTATATTTGTATTGGAAATTATTCAGCTTGATATCAATGACCCGTAATAAAGAGTTAGCATCAGAAGCCCTACACACTTGTTTGCCGATAGATATGTAATGATTAATTAATAATTATATCTATTTACATTTATTTTCTCATATGATTTTATAGACACTTTAATGTTTATACAAAATGTACTGCAATCTGTTTTGCACTATAAATTTTAATACTCATTTAGATGTTTTATATTTCTTCTCATTATTTGCATATGAAAGCCCATTGTTAGACAACATTTTATGCAATAATTAAACTTCTTTTTGAAATATCATGGCCTTTCAAAAGTAAAAATGTTAAAAATGAATAACTTTTGTGAAACCTCCAGAAACCTCTAAAGCCAGTGCTTTTTATTAAACTGTTAATTTTTTTTAAACTAAGATGTTCTTCAGATGTTCTTAATGATCTGTAATTTACTTTCTTTTTTAATCATTCTAATGAACTTTTTCAATCAGGATTATGCAAATCAAAAATTAATTTTTGCTTCAAATATACTGGACACTGTGACTGTTCAGTATAATAATGACACAAAAATCAGTCGTATTGGTCCACACTGTGATCATGAAATAGATTTGAAAGGGAAATAATAGATTATTTCCTTTTCAAATTATTGTATATGACTGCCTTGTTGTTCGAGTGGTTGCAAACGCGAGTGCCCATCGGGAGGTCTTGGATTCAAATCCCGGGTGAGGTGCTATTAGATTTTTCTAATTTAAAATTTTTAATAGTGACTCGGAGTCTGGAATTGTGCCCGGTGTATGGCAATAGACTCACCACCTATTCCATGGGACTTAAACGTAACTGGGGAAACGTGAGAGTGTACTACACTCCTCTGCCTACCCCTTCGGGGATTACAGGCGTGATGTTACGTTTATTTTTACGTTATAATATATTATATTTGTATGAAGGTTTATTTTAAATATGCAAATGTATTTGTATGAAAAGCTACATAATTATTTTTATTTAAAATAAGAGGAATTTGTTTCTTTTTAAGAAAGAGAATAATTTATCGTTTATTTCCCTAATTAATATTAATTATTAATCTCTTTCCTCTGTTACAAACGAATGTTAAAAACTAAAGGCACGACGCACACAGAACCTTGAGAGCTAGGCATTAGCGTATCATAATATTACGTAACGCCGCCTGTGATGCGTAACCAGCTGAATTGTACCTATACGATAATTATAAGACACACTGCTATGCGCGCAGGAAGACATGTAAGTCAGTCGAAACTATTTAAATTGCGTACTCCATTCGTTCGAGAATCCGACGAGACTCCATTTAGAAAAGATTTATTCGGTTCTATAAATCTATCACAGTTATATAGACAACACAATTTGCTTTGGTTGGTTCTAGGGTTGAACAGGAGAAAAATTGGACCAAATGTGCAATCGCTGATGTAATTGCAGATAATATAATTGCGGACATGTATAAGACAGGAATAAGGGACATATCGTCTCCATGTTCTAACAGTAATTGCTTTCATGTTCCAAAATTTATCATATTTTATCATCTGGAAAGCTGATAACAAATCTAAATTCAATGACTGTAAGAATTGAGCATACTTGTTTTTCATGGTTTCTAATAGTTCTCCTAGTTTCTAATACTTAATAGCCGTGCCGTTATTCAAGGTAACATCTAATAGTGCGCAAAGGAAGTAAAATTGATATGTAAGGAAATCCGGCGATGATAAGGTCGGTGTATGCATTCAAACATTGCATCCGTAACGTATTACTTAGTTTCCAATGATGCAACACGCCCGTTCGGGTAAATAGCGCTGCGGCTGGCGTCGCTCCAGCGCTCGAGAGACACTCGTCGTTAGTTGATATTGGCAATTTTCCCGCAACGGCCTTTACGAGCGAACGATATGTGTGACATCTGTGGAAGGTTATTTCTTTACGGCGAAGAAATTAAACATATATACATTCTCTGTCTTCATATCGCACGCGAAAATTTAAAAATACATTCTGATACGTCCGCCAGTGATTTTTCGTGTTGTTGAAGTAATATAACTATATAGGCTTCCTGTTATAGAGTATATACAACAAAAATAAATATTAATCTACATTAGTCATGGATGCGTTATCGAACCCGTAACTGATTTGGAACACCCTGTATTGATATATTTATATGCAACATATTTACTTAGTCTTGCTTCACACCGGGAGTGTAATTCCTGCTGATATTCAACAGATGTAGATTCTCCGAACAATGAAACATATAGGTAGCTTTTCAAAAGCGTGTACGATAAATTGGTTGATCCTGGTATCCTCTTAGCATAAAAGGGGATGTCGCCATAGTCTGCCACACTGGTCATGTGCGGGATAGAAGCTGTGCTTCACACGCTTTAGAGAACATTATGAAGAACTCTTAAGTTGTCTAAGAAAGTTTCTTCACGATGTTTGACTTCGCCTCTGCGGCAAGTGTGCCTAATTATACAAAAACATACGCAGTTCTTTAAATCAGAGATAAAGACCAGAATATGAACCTCATAACCCTCGAATGGGCAACAGAAATCAAAACAAAATTATCACTGCTAAATAAATCCAAAAATAATAAATTACTTCACCAGTTTCCGGGACTTCTTAAACGTGCAAAAATATAAAGATGTGTCAGCACAGTATAGTTATGTACTACTACCAACAAGCCTTCTATTACTGCCTACTTTATTTAAGGTTCAGCTGCACAGAATACACGATAATTTCATATACATTGCAAGTATAATACAGAAACGTGGTCCTGCAGTTACAGGTGAACATCGCTTGAACGTTGTATTACCGTGGGATGTGTCGTTGTATTACTATCTCTTTCCCTCGTTTCCAGTGTTTCTGTGCTATGACGTTGTTCTACTGTGCGCACTGGCAGGCGTACGTCACCGGCACGCTCAAAATGGGCCGGATCGACGTCACCGAGGCGCAGTACGCGCTCATATTGATCCACCTCATCTCCGCCGTGCTCGGTCCCGACTTTTGGTCTACTGAGGTAATGTACACCGTTTTGCTTCTACTCATGTCGGGTTAGGTTAATGTACTTGATTGCAGTCGATAAATGATCCTTGAATAAAGTCACTGTTAATTATGAAATCTGTACAAAGTGATAGTCTATCTGAAATCATTCTTCTATGACAACGGCTCTTGCACGCAGACCACTTGAAACGATTTAAGATCAGCTGCCGCTGGTGCGTTATTGGCGATTTAAATATATTCAACCCTAGAAGTCCCTCTATCATTATAAAACTTACATTGGATGTAGGGTTTGACTAAATTCCACGCTATTCCACTAATATAATTCAATTGAATCAGAATTCGCCAAGTTCATTAACAAACTCCAAAATCAAATACAGAATTAAAACTTTAACTTGAATATTAACTTTCTCCGTGAATTGGCCATTCTCTTGTTAACATCGGTCGTATATAAAGTGTATTCATCGTCGGAAACAATTTCTGCTTCCAACACGTTGAGAACGAGAGGTCCACGCTTTTCGAATTTTCTACACCGGTGAATCTTACAAATATTACAGGCCGATTAGAATTTTTTCTCCAGAAGGAAATAACTAATCCTGCTTCCCCTCGACTCTCACGTTTTGGGAAAGCTTTAAATATTCGTCAGTCTTTCTAGTCGCAGCTGTCTAAGCAACTAATGAAATTTAAAAATCATGTAAACATGAAATGAACCAGTTGTTAAAAAACAGAGAAAACGTCGCTTCTGTAGTGAATGGAATGTGTGCAAGCGCCTTGATATACTTTTCTTATTACGATTTTTGAGATAATACCTTTTATCGATTTTGACATTTTTATAGTGTTAAACATATGTATATGAATACAGCGACTTTATTCAATCATCGTTTACTGCCAGCCGTAACTGTGGCGTCGTGTGTGTCCTATTTTTTAGATAGCCAAATCAAAATTTATAAATATTGGTTATTATTATTATTATTATTCGTTAAAAAATACCCACATGAATGTCTCTATATATGTATTTATTTTTAATATTATTCAGCGATAATATAGACAATATTTTTTTATTTATGTATGTACATGAGTAATTTAACAGTACCATAGACTCACCCGCGATCATACTAGAAGTCTCCATGTTGGGGAGGCCATAGACAAAAATGCGATCGAACGATGACATGTTTGTATCACACCCAGCGTATCATCCATGCATTACGTTCGCCCAAGATCAGTACTCGTAGCTTATCAGCTCGCCATACTATGTAATCTTCGCACCATTGTGCCCCCATAGTCGCCTTGAACCTTATAATTATACTTATATACTTTTTATATTATTATTATATGCGAATGTTATATTTATAAGCAGGTACAGCTTATTTCGCAATAAAAATAACGCAGTAGAACTGAAACGGAATAACCGATGTGAAAGAAACCTTACTGTACGATATATAATAATTGACGCATGTATCATGCTTAATGCATTCGACACATCTTAGTATATAATTATGTAAAACTCGATACTTAAATTTAATTGACAGTTTATACAGGCAGCCTTTTTTATATGATTTAATTAAGAGAGCGGAAGAGATTGAGAGAGAGAGAGAAAGAAAGACATAGAGAGTAGTAAATTCCACAGAATAATTACGAAAATTGAAAAAGATGTATACATTTACAGTATTAACATACCGAATACATTAATATCAAACCATTTATATGCAAAGCTGTAAACTTAGAATAGTGTGAAGGTTAAGCGTTATAAAACAATACGTAATTAACTTCACGTGGTCCAGTACACTTTGAATTCTTATATAATATCATTGGCATAGCTAATCAGTTAAAACTTCGATCATTTAATTAAAAAATTAATGAATTTGAGACTGTATAGAACGCATTGGTTGCTACCTCAAATATGTAGTTGTATATACATAGTTTAGTGTTAGGTATTTAAAGCACATTTTTTAATTCTTAATTTCTTGTTTTAAAAAAAGTAAGCTATAATGAGGTCGTGTCGATAATACAGTTTAATATTAAATAATGAGTTGTAAGAAAAAATAGAAATTGATTTTTCAATTTGAATGTATAAATCGGGTACTTGGAACTCTACCGCATCTAGAGACAGAACCTACCGGGGCTTTTTATATTGTGAAAAGTATTTACATAGAGTCCGACCGGGTATAACGATAAGTCGCGAAGGTCTGATTAACGAAACTATCGACGCACGCAAGCAATCAACAAAATTTGCTATCAACCGTCACTCGTCCTGGCGTCAACGGCAATTGACTTTGATTAACATCTACGGACCGTTTGAATATTTATGTCATCGCGTCACATATGAGCGCACAATATGTTTATTAAATCAATCACCCAGGTTTAACTGGAAGAGAATGCCATTAGGCATTAAGTACGCCCTTGTATCCCTTAGCATAAGGTGTTACAAAAAGAATAAATAAATAAATAAATCATCGTATATAATTGACAAGATAATAGAGGTATATCTAAATCAGCAACGTGAAGGGAGAGTGATGTGTAAAACATTTCCATAGCGTGAATCAGGTTTCGTATGGCGCAATTTTCAATTGATTTCCGCAACTAGTATTCGTGTGGTGATGCATAAAGGTGGGCACGTTCGAGGTGCGCTACTCGCTGGGCGGCGCGGCGGTGGCGAGCGCGGCGGTGACGCTGGGCGCGCTCGCCGCGACCATCGCCGCGGGCGGCGTCGGCAAGAACGGATCCACCGTCGCTGTGAGCGCTGTGTTCGCGGGTGGCGTGGGAGTTTATTAGGAATTCGAAATGGAAGGTTCTAGAACGGACCGAACAATTGCTATAACTTCAAACTGAACATGCTGCTGATTAGCACGATACCCGTAACACGGGTTCATAATAAGAACTTGCTAATATTAATTGATTATAAAAAAACTTAAAGTAATTTAAGAAATTCTATTAAAAGGTCAATTTTATTAGTGTTTGGAATTCAAAATAGCAAAACAAAAAAATTTTAAAATATGTGACGTGGAATCTAAATAGAAAGAAATTTTATGTCGAACATTCGAGTCACACGAAATTCCGAGTCCTTAAAAATTACAATGTCTTGTAATATAAACTCAACTCCCACGCCACCGTACGAGCAATCAACACGCTTATCTAACGTACTGCTGCTCGGCTGGTTAGCAGCGAGTGCGGCAACAACGGAGTAGACGAGATTGGCGTACATTAGCCTCCTGATAGCCCCTCACACAGAGACGTTTAAGAATACCTCAGCTGTTTACGTTTAATAATTGTTATTCGCTTTTGTTGTAAGGAGTGACATTGGAGATACTTTGTATTGTTTCTTACATATTACAAAAGACAATTAATGTGGGTATGATCCTCATTATAGGTGTAATTATAGAACAATATAATAGTTTCGGGTATAGATGTATAAAAACTCACTCTATGGTAGCCACACACGTAGCGATTTCTTCGCCCAAGTTTAGGCATGTTTACAGGTATACTGTAACCGTGTAACGCTTGTTGGAGAATCATCAACATCATAATATCGATCTCTACCGTTCCACTGCTGGACGTAGGCCTTTCCCAAGATGTTTCACAACACTCGATCCTCTGCACATCTCATCCAGCGCTACGAACTGCCTTTTTAAGACCATCGCTTCAGCGGGCGATGTTGGAAAATACTTGCACTTAGAAAAATTGTCGATTCTCAATTAATAAACTTGCGCTTGCGCAACTTTACTTGAATGTTATTCTCCGAGCTGTTTCGCGCCAAAATGAGCGAGACAACTGAAAGGTTTGAAGTTGGCGAGATTTTGGAGGAGTTTATAAACATTTATAGAAATGAGCTATGCATCTGGCCTTTTCTTAACCGGGTCTTACTTCACATAGTTACATAGTTCAAATCCAAGTCAACATAGTCCGATGAATTCTAATATCCGTTTTTTTTTGTAATGGGTAATATATCTAAGTTACGTGTACTTAACGCATAGAGGATTGTACAGCCATTAATTTATTATTGAACCGAAAAATAAACAACACAAATAACTCCACATGGCACCCAGTAGTGACCGAATATTATCAAAACTTCGTGTGTGGGGGTATACAGTTAGTTATGTGAAAGCTTCGATTTGGTTACCAG